>CAKAOJ020000964.1:0-60736 GCA_916701645.2 Sebastolobus alascanus | reverse complement strand
AAAAAACCCCGCCCCCTTGACTAACTAATGAAGCTTTTGTCGTAGACACTTGTTGGAGGTGTCATATCACTCAGCAGAGAGTGCCTGATAAGTTGGTGAAGGTTAACCCCGCCCCCTACACATTAGCCCCGCCCCTTTTCATAACACCGTTTGTCGTAGAGTCTTGTGGCTGAGGTCGTTGCGCTCGTCAGATTACCGGTTTCATTGTGCCCGGCCGCGTCAGTCGGCGTCCCGCCAGTACCCCCGACGCGCGGAGAGGTGCTCGGGCCCGTTCATCGCTGCTTGCAGCTTTAATTATTATTATTATTCTTTTTCTTCTCTCAAATGAATCGCCTTTTTGAGGCCCTTGCCATGCTGGAAAAGTTGTTAAACTTGGCACACTTATCAGAAGCGGTGAAAAATTTGATATTTTAAGGGTCTCAGATTCGGATTTTGCAAAATGGCTCTCTAGCGCCCCCTAGAAAATTGGAAAACTTGATATCCGTTCTCCGGTTTTACCTACAAGTATGAAATTTGGCAGACAGATGTATCATGTGGAGACGCACAAAAAAGCCTCTGGTAGGTATGCCCAAAACTCAACAGGAAGTCAGCCATCTTGAATTTAATGTGCGAATTTCGCCCATTTTTGCCCGTTTTTGGCGTTTTATAGGCCGTGTACTTTAACGAACTCCTCCGACAGACTTCATCGGATCGACTTGTAATTTGGTCAGGACCATTTTAAGACCTTAAGGATGAAAAGTTATCAAAATGGTGAGTTTTCACTGAACGACCTGACCGTGGCGTGGCGGCCATTTTGGGCCGTTCGCCATGAAACAGGAAGTTGTTGTAACTACACTGTACATAATCCGATCTGCCCCAAATTTCTCAGACATGATGAGGGTCCAGTCCTGAAGACATATACATGTCCATATTGACTCATGGCCCCGCCCCAATACGTTAGCCCCGCCCACTTTCATAAGTCATGAACCGATTGTCGTAGAGTCTTGTGGGAGGTGTCATATCACTCAGCAGAGAGTTCCTGATAAGTTGGTGAAGGTTAATCCCGCCCCCTACACACAAGCCCCGCCCCCTTGACTAACTAATGAAGCGTTTGTCGTAGACTCTTGTGAGAGGTGTCATATCACTCAGCAGAAAGTTCCTGATAAGTTGGTGAAGGTTAATCCCGCCCCCTACACATAAGCTCCGCCCCCTTGACTAACTAATGAAGCGTTTGTCGTAGGCTCTTGTGAGAGGTGTCATATCACTCAGCAGAGAGTGCCTGATTAGTTGGTGAAGGTTAACCCCGCCCCCTACACATAAGCCCCGCCCCCTTGACTAACTAATGAAGCGTTTGTCGTAGGCTCTTGTGAGAGGTGTCATATCACTCAGCAGAGAGTGCCTGATTAGTTGGTGAAGGTTAACCCCGCCCCCTACACATAAGCCCCGCCCCCTTGACTAACTAATGAAGCGTTTGTCGTAGGCTCTTGTGAGAGGTGTCATATCACTCAGCAGAGAGTGCCTGATTAGTTGGTGAAGGTTAACCCCGCCCCCTACACATAAGCCCCGCCCCCTTGACTAACTAATGGAGCGTTTGTCGTAGGCTCTTGTGAGAGGTGTCATATCACTCAGCAGAAAGTTCCTGATAAGTTGGTGGAGGTTAATCCCGCCCCCTACACATAAGCTCCGCCCCCTTGACTAACTAATGGAGCGTTTGTCGTAGGCTCTTGTGAGAGGTGTCATATCACTCAGCAGAGCGTGCCTGTTAACTTGGTGGAGGTTCTCCCCGCCCCCTACACATAAGCCACGCCCCCTTGACCAACTAATGAAGCGTTTGTCGTAGACTCTTGTGAGAGGTGTCATATCACTCAGCAGAGAGTGCCTGATAAGTTGGTGAAGGTTAACCCCGCCCCCTACACATCAGCCCCGCCCCCTTTCATAACTCCGTTTGTCGTAGAGTCTTGTGGCAGACGTTGTTGCGATGGTCAGAGTTCCGGTTTCATTGTGCCCGGCCGCGTCAGTCGGCGTCCCGCCAGTACCCCCGACGCGCGGAGAGGTGCTCGGGCCCGTTCATCGCTGCTTGCAGCTTTAATTATTATTATTATTCTTTTTCTCTCAGATGAATCGCCTTTTTGAGGCCCTTGCCATGCTGGAAAAGTTGTGAAACTTGGCACACTTATCAGAAGCGGTGAAAAATTTGATATTTTAAGGGTCTCAGATTCGGATTTTGCAAAATGGCTCTCTAGCGCCCCCTAGAAAATTGGAAAACTTGATATCCGTTCTCCGGTTTTACCTACAAGTATGAAATTTGGCAGACAGATGTATCATGTGGAGACGCACAAAAAAGCCTCCGGTAGGTATGCCCAAAATTCAACAGGAAGTCAACCATTTTGAATATAATATGCGATTTTCGCCCATTTTTAGCGTTTTATAGGTCGCGTACTTTAACGAACTCCTCCTACAAATTTAATCCGATCGACTTGATATTTGGTCAGGACCATCTTAAGACCTTAAGGATGAAAAGTTATCAAAATGGTGAGTTTTCACTGAACGACCTGACCGTGGCGTGGCGGCCATTTTGGGCCATTCGCCATGAAACAGGAAGTTGTTGTAACTACACTGTACATAAACCGATCTGCCCCAAATTTCTCAGACATGATGAGGGTCCAGCCCTGAAGACATATACATGTCCATTTTGACTCATGGCCCCGCCCCAATACGTTAGCCCCGCCCCCTTTTATAAGTCATGAACCGATTGTCGTAGAGTCTTGTGGGAGGTGTCATATCACTCAGCAGAGAGTGCCTGATAAGTTGGTGAAGGTTAACCCCGCCCCCAACACATAAGCCCCGCCCCCTTGACTAACTAATGAAGCGTTTGTCGTAGACTCTTGTGAGAGGTGTCATATCACTCAGCAGAAAGTTCCTCATAAGTTGGTGAAGGTTAATCCCGCCCCCTACACATAAGCCCCGCCCCCTTGACTAACTAATGAATCGTTTGTCGTAGGCTCTTGTGAGAGGTGTCATATCACTCAGCAGAGAGTGCCTGATTAGTTGGTGAAGGTTAACCCCGCCCCCTACACAAAAGCCCCGCCCCCTTGACTAACTAATGAAGCGTTTGTCGTAGGCTCTTGTGAGAGGTGTCATATCACTCAGCAGAGAGTGCCTGATTAGTTGGTGAAGGTTAACCCCGCCCCCTACACATAAGCCCCGCCCCCTTGACTAACTAATGAAGCGTTTGTCGTAGGCTCTTGTGAGAGGTGTCATATTACACAGCAGAAAGTTCCTGATAAGTTGGTGAAGGTTAATCCCGCCCCCTACACATAAGCTCCGCCCCCTTGACTAACTAATGGAGCGTTTGTCGTAGGCTCTTGTGAGAGGTGTCATATCACTCAGCAGAGCGTGCCTGATAACTTGGTGGAGGTTCTCCCCGCCCCCTACACATAAGCCCCGCCCCCTTGACCAACTAATGAAGCGTTTGTCGTAGACTCTTGTGGGAGGTGTCATATCACTCAGCAGAGAGTGCCTGATAAGTTGGTGAAGGTTAACCCCGCCCCCTACACATCAGCCCCGCCCCCTTTCATAACTCCGTTTGTCGTAGAGTCTTGTGGCAGACGTCGTTGCGATGGTCGGAGTTCCGGTTTCATTGTGCCCGGCCGCGTCAGTCGGCGTCCCGCCAGTACCCCCGACGCGCGGAGAGGTGCTCGGGCCCATTCATCGCTGCTTGCAGCTTTAATTAGGGCCCGAGTTTTTGAGGCCTTTGCCATGCTCAAAAAGTTGTTCAACTTGGCAGACTTATCAGACGCGGTAAAACATTTTATATTTAAGGGTCTCGGGCTCGGATGTTGCAAAATGGCTCGCTAGCGCCCACTAGAAAGTTGGAAAAATTGAGCCCCGCATTCCGATTTCACCTACATGTATGAAATTTGGCAGACAGATGTAACATGTGGAGACACACAAAAAAGCCTCTTGGAGGTATGCCCAAAACTCAACAGGAAGTCGGCCATTTTGAATTTAATGTACGATTTTCGCCCATTTTTAGCGTTTTATAGGTCGAGTACTTTAACGAACTCCTCCTAAAGGTTTAATCATAATGACTTGAAATTTAGTCAGGACCATCTTAAGACCTTGAGGATGAAAAGTTATTCAGATGGTGAGTTTTCACTGAACGACCTGACCGTGGCGTGGTGGCCATTTTGAGCCATTCGCCATGAAACAGGAAGTTGTTGTAACTCCACTGTATATTGTCTGATCTTCCCCAAATTTATCAGGCATGATAAGGGTCTAGGCCTGAGGACATTTACATGTCCATTTTGTGTCACACTCATAGCGCCTCCTACTGGCAACAGGAAATGACGTATTTTCTATTTTAATGAACTCCTCCGAGCTTGTTGACCAGATCCACCTCAAATGTGGTCAGAAAAGCCTGAAGACCTTGATGATGCATTGTTGTGAAGACTGGAGTTTTCGTTGAAAGGCGTTGCCGTAGCATGGTGGCCATTTGGCGTGATTCGCCATGAAACAGTAAGTTGTTGTAATTTCAGCATACTTTGTCAAATCTGCTCCAAATTTCTCAGCCATGATGGTGGTCCAGGCCTGAGGTCATTTACATGCCAATATTGACTCATAGCCCTGTCCCAAGAAGTTAGCCACACCCCCTTTCATAAGTAATGAACCGTTTGTCGTAGAGTCTTGTGGGAGGTGTCATATCACTCAGCAGAGAGTTCCTGTTAAGTTGGTATGGTTATCCCCGCCTCCTACACATTAGCCCCGCCCCCTTTCATAACTCATGAACTCGGCATTGAAAGACTGTTTTCGGCACACTGGCTGGGATACATTCAAGGCAGCAGCCTCCCATGATGATCACATAGACATTGAGGAGTACGTTGATGCAGTGACCAGCTTCATGGCCAAATGTATTCCCCTTTTTAACAGGGGATGAATTTTTATATAACTCACCCGTTTATATTATATTAAGGCTTAACGTTATGCATAATTAAGGGCGTGGGTGTCATCACAGCCGCTAGCTGTCTGCTAGGTGTCACCTCAGCTAATTCGAGTTACTGAACTTAGCCTCTTGGCTTGTTGTGTAGTTAATTGTACGCATCCACTTTCAATATCTCATCCTGGTACAATGCTCTCACCAGCAAACACAAAACAAAACTCTCCCGGATAATAACGCAGGCTGGCAAAATAATCGGCTCTCCCCAAACCCCCTAACAGAGCTTTACACCCAGTCAGCCATCAGGAAAGCCACTGCCATCACACAGGACCCCCCCCCCCCCCTTTTCACCAATCCTTTCAGTTACTTCCATCAGGTCGACGCTACAGAGTCATCATCGCCTTGAACAGTTTAAAATTGGAAACATACTTTACTTCAGTCTATTTTCACACTGTTCTTGTCAGTTATAATTGTATATCGTGCCCTATGGGCAAGTGTGTATCTCTGTTTTGGCTATGTCTTATATGTGTTTTATCTATTTATTGTTGAGTCTTAGTCTGTCATTGATTGGATACAGTCACATGCAATTTCACTGTAAAATACTTGAGGTATGTAATTGCAATATATTTGGATGAAAACGCAGTCCAAGTACAAAACAGTAAAATGGTTCCAACATATGAAGTTTCACTGAAACTTACCTAACATCAGGCAGCAGGTGACCAGCTGCGGTATTCATACTGCACATAGAAACCAAAAGCATTTTATACACCAGAATAACAGGTTTCTATACTTTATCTTGTCTTTTGTCCTCTGAGTTTGTACATGTTGTACAGGAACATCTCGACTTGATATGTTATCAGTAAATGAATCTGGTTGGGTATAAACGCCCAAAATTCTTCCAGCTCTTCTAACCATACAGTTCTGATTTTGGACCTTCAGATGCTGTTAGGTGAATTAATTTATATGTCATTATATGCCACCATTATGATTATTATTATTATAATTTTTATTATTATTATTATTAAAGAAAAATTACCCCCAAAATATGAACAATTCCATAGGGGTGCAATGGTACTCAAAATTCATGTTTCAGTATGTTTTTGTTAGAGCAGGGAAATAAAGGAAATGCAGAAGACAACACTTTTGTTATTTTTTTTTTAGTAAAATTTAAATATTAAAGGTTGGCTCATTGGCCATAACTATTATTGATAAAAATCAGGATGAATTGTTACTGACATGACTGTATTGTGTGTTTAATCTGCTTTTGTTTTACTTATTTGCAGTGTTTCTTGGTTGGTAGTTGTTGTCAATAGGTGACAACAAAGGGTGTTTTGCTTTTGTCTTGTCTATTTGATTGCTGTGTACGTGAAGGAATGTGGTTCTGTGAGTCCAAAGGGCAAAACCAACATCAGATTCTTTAACGCCAGAAATGTTGGTGCAGGTGTAATCAGTGATCAGTGCCAGCCTGTCTAGTCATAGACAATCTATTCCTCAGACTTCATTGACGCATCGTTCCTCTTCACCTGATATGAATACTTATCTTTTAGCTAGATTGATGTGTTTTTTTTCTGTCAACATACTGTCAGGACAATAACATTGTTCGTGCATTGGTGTTATCTGTTGAGAGAAAGTCGGACTGGTTTTATATGTGTTGTTACAAAACCGTGTGGTGAGCAGTGTTAGGTAGGTTACTTTTGAAATGTAATAGGTTACTGATTACTCTTTACCCTATTAAAAATATAAGGATATCATATAAATAAAATATTAAATAAATATAAGGATTCCTTCAAATCCTGCAACTATGGGTGGGCGATATTAGACATGTTTCCCCGAATCATTAAGCCCTACACTGTTGCCTATATATAGTCGTATCACACCATTAGGAGTGGGGGAAAAAAACAATTCACCTACTGTATGTATCGCAATTTTTTTTCTTTTTTCAATTTTGAAATATATTCTTTAATGCCAGAATCAATATATTTGCTTCATTTGAGTCTATGTGGAGGTAGAAGGAAGTTGCCGCTTTTATTGTTGTAGTCTGAGTAACGTGACGTCATATCCGTTCCGTATCCATCAACCAAAACAAACCTCAGCGAGCTGTAACGATAAAGCAGAAAACGGCGTTTCACCTATGTATGTTGCAGCATTTATATGATGGGAGGGGGAGCGATGTGAGCGAGTCCCCATAATGGGGTGCAAAAACATTTGTCTCACATGTAGTCCATCATCCAGACATCCATTTGTTTGTGGGTCCGTTATTGATGGAACTAAACTACTAAACTCAGCTTTACCAGTGGTCAGCCTCTGGGTCTGAAAAGTGAAGTCAATGCTGAAGAGCCTTAAACTTGCATTCTTTCTAACAGCCAGCAGGGGGGTCTAATCATTGAGACGGCAGACACGCGAAGGATCCTAACCAGGGTCAATCCATGGAAAGCTGCGGGTCCTGACAACATCCCAGGACGTGTGCTCAAGGAGTGTGCTGACGAGCTAGCGGATGTTCTAACAGACATCTTCAACATCTCCCTCAGTCAGGCCACAGTACCCAGATGCTTCAAAACCACCACGATAATTCCAATAGCAAAGAAATCAGCTATAGCCTGTTTGAATGACTACCGCCCCGTCGCCCTGACCCCCTTAGTGATGAAGTGCTTCGAACGGCTTGTCAAGCCTCACATCACAGCCAGCCTCCCCACATCGCTGGATCCTTTCCAGTTTGCCTACCGTCCCAACCAATCCACAGAGGACGCAATATCAACCACACTGCATACAGTACTCACTCACCTGGAAAATAAAAACACCTACGCCAGAATCCTGTACATTGATTTCAGCTCAGCGTTTAATACCATTGTCCCACAGAGACAAGTGGAGAAACTCTCCCTGCTTGGCCTCGACACCGCCACCTGCCTCTGGATTCTGGATTTCCTGACGGAGAGACCGCAGTCAGTGCGTGTCGGAAAGAGCACCTCAGACTCCATCACGCTGAGCACTGGAGCCCTCAAGGCTGTGTGCTCAGTCCTTTGCGGTTCACACTACTAACACACGACTGTGTAGCCAGATTCGAGGGGAACCAGATCATCAAATTCGCTGACGACACCACAGTGGTGGGGCTCATAAACGGAAATGATGAATCATCGTACAGAGAGGAGGTCAAACATCTAGAGGGCTGGTGTAGCGACAACAATCTGCTGCTCAATGTTGACAAAACCAAGGAGATGATTGTAGACTTCAGAAGGTCTCAGCAAGAGCACACTCCTCTCAGCATCAGTGGGGCACCAGTGGAGAGAGTGGAGAACATCAAGTTCCTGGGAGTGCAGATCTCAGACAAGCTCACCCGGTCGAGGAACAACACTGGGATTGTCAAACGGGCCCAACAGAGACTGTACTTTCTCAGGAAACTCAAAAAAGCATCACTCCCCTCTAACATTCTCACCAAATTCTATAGAGGCACAATTGAGAGTCTGCTGACATATTGCATCACCACCTGGTACTCCAGCTGCAACACTGCCGATATGAATGCCCTGCAGAGGGTGGTGAGGGGAGCTGAGAAGATCATCGGAGTCTCCCTCCCCCCCATAGAAGATCTTTTCCAGAGCCGCTGCCTCAAAAAAGCACAGAACATTGTCAAGGACTCCTCACACCCCTTGTATAAACTTTTGTCCTCCTGCCATCAGGCAAAAGATTCCAGAGTATCAGAGTGAAAACAACTAGACTGGTTAACAGCTTCATCCCCCAAGCTGTCAGGATGCTTAACAGCTAATCACCTGTAACCCGAAGGCATTTTTGCACATGTGCTGGACACTTTTAACTGATGTTAACATTCTTATTCTTAATTTATATTTTAACCATTACTCTGAGCTTGAGAGTGTGCTGTGGCTAATGTTCATTCATTCGTTGTGATAAGTGTTCTATTTTATTTTATTGTTTTGAACTATATATAGTACTGTGTGTCAGCTATTTATTATTTATATTGCACTTTGTATTTATTATTGTATTGCACTGATCCTGGGAAACGCACTTTCTTTCTGCGTGGCAGAATGACAATAAATGGAATTGAATTGAATTTAATTGAATTGAATTGTTTGTCGTAGACTCTTGTGGGAGGCATTATTGAACTCAGCAGGGAGTTCCTCTTTCATTAGTGACAGTGTTCCCCGCCCCCTACAGTTAAGCCCCGCACCCTTTCGAAATTATGGACGGTTTGTCGCAGACTCTTGTTGCAGGCATCAGTTCCTGTTTCATTGTGCCTGGCCGCATCAATCGGCGTCCCTCCCTCCCTCGACGCGCGACAAGTTGCAAGGGCCTGTTCATCGCTGCTTGCAACTTTAATTTTTATTTTGTAGTTTGAGTGAATTGACCCCTTAAGTGGATTAGTAGAGATACTAGGAAAAGATGCAAAGAAAGAGGAAGGGAGGAAATAATTATTTAGGGAAATTATACATCTTTCCCTGTCAAGCATCGTCTTTCAGATTCTGAGGATGGCTGCATAGCCGCATCTCCTGTAAGGTGACCTCAATTGCTCTGCAGTGTGTCTTGATGCCTCAGAGTTTTTATTTGCACATAATAATCTTAAACCCTCTCCGGGAACCATCACCTTAACGTGGTGGAGAGGTTTGGGTGTCCCTATGAACCTGAGAGCTATGTTGTCTGGAGCCTGGTGCTGCTGGTAGGGTCTCCCATGGCAAATTGGTTTCAGGCGAGGGGCCAGACTAAGAATGGTTCAAAGCACCCCAATGAATAATCGAGGTAGAGGACAAGTGACCCGGCCCGGAGGAAGCCCGGGGCCCACGTCTGGAGCCAGGCCCAGACGGAGGGCCCGTCAGCGAGCGTCTGGTGGCCGGGCTTGCCACGGAGCCCGGCCGGGGATACCCCGAAGAAGCAACGTGGCACCCCCCTCCTCTCCATCCTGTGGGCTCACCTCCTGCGGGAGGAACCGCTGGGGTCGGGTGCGCAGCCACATGGGTGGCAGCGAAGGCCAGGGACCTCGATTGGACAAGACCTGGGCCGCAGAGGCTGGCTCTGGGGACGTGGAACGTCACCTCTCTGTGGGGGAAGGAGCCGGAGCTTGTGCGGGAGGTGGAGCGCTACCAGTTACATCTGGTGGGGCTTACCTCTACGCACAGCCTCGGTTCTGGAACCGTACTCCTGAATACTGGGATGGGGATACTCACAAATCCCCGGCTGAGTGCCGCTACGTTGGAGTTTAACCCGGTGGACGAGAGGGTCGCCTCCCTACGCCTTCGGGTTATGGGGGGGAAAACTCTGACTGTTGTTTGTGCGTATGCACCGAACAGCAGTTCAGAGTATTCGGCCCTCTTGGAGACCCTGAATGGAGTCCTGCATGGGGCTCCAGTAGGGGACTCCATAGTTCTCCTGGGAGACTTCAACGCGCACGTGGGCAACGATGGAGACACCTGGAGAGGCGTGATTGGGAGGAATGGCCCCCCTGATCTAAACCCGAGTGGTCGGTTGTTACTGGACTTCTGTGCTAGTCATGGACTGTCCATAACAAACACCATGTTCGAACATAAGGATGCTCATAAGTGTACGTGGTACCAGAGCACCCTAGGCCGAAGGTCGATGATCGATTTTGTTATCGTATCGTCTGATCTGAGGCCGCATGTTTTGGACACTCGGGTGAAGAGAGGGGCGGAGCTGTCAACTGATCACCATCTGGTGGTGAGTTGGGTCAGAGGGTGGGGGAAGACTCTGGACAGACCTGGTAAACCCAAACGGGTAATGCGGGTGAACTGGGAACGTCTGGAGGAGGCCCCTGTCCGACAGACCTTCAACTCACACTTCCGGCGGAGCTTTTCTGGCATCCCTGTGGAGGTTGGGGGCATTGAACCCGAGTGGACGATGTTCAAAGCTTCCATTGCTGAAGCTGCGGCAGTGAACTGTGGTCTAAAGGTCTTAGGTGCCTCAAGGGGCGGCAACCCTCGAACACCGTGGTGGACACTGGTGGGCAGGGAAGCCGTCCGACTGAAGAAGGAGACCTTCCGGGATATGTTATCTCGGAGGACTCCGGAGGCGGTTGCAAGGTACCGACAGGCCCGACGGGCAGCAGCCACTGCCGTGAAGGAGGCAAAGCAGCGGGTGTGGGAGGAGTTCGGAGCAGCCATGGAGAAGGACTTTCGGTCGGCACCAAGGTGCTTCTGGAAAACCGTCCGGAACCTCAGGAGGGGGAAACGGGGAACCATCCAAGCTGTGTACAGTAAGGATGGGACACTGTTGACCTCAACTGAGGAGGTAATCGGGCGGTGGAAAGAGCACTTTGAGGAACTCCTGAATCCGACTAATACGCCCTCTTTTGTAGAGGCAGAGCTGGAAGCTGATGGGGGATCATCATCAATTTCCCTGGTGGAAGTCACTGAGGTAGTCAAACAACTCCACAGTGGCAAAGCCCCGGGGATTGATGAGATCCGTCCAGAAATGCTGAAAGCTTTGGGTGTGGAGGGGCTGTCTTGGATGAAACGTCTCTTCAACATTGCGTGGAAGTCGGTGACAGTGCCTGCGGAGTGGCAGACAGGGATGGTGGTTCCCCTCTTCAAAAAGGGGGACCAGAGAGTGTGTGCCAATTACAGGGGTATCACACTACTCAGCCTCCCTGGTAAAGTCTACTCCAAGGTGCTGGAAAGGAGGGTTCGGCCGATAGTCGAACCTCGGATTGAAGAGGAACAATGCGAATTCCGTCCTGGCCGTGAAACAACGGACCAGCTCTTCACTCTCGCAAGGATCCCGGAGGGGGCCTGGGAGTATGCCTATCCAGTCTACATGTGTTTTGTGGACTTGGAGAAGGCGTATGACCGGGTCTCCCGGGAGATACTCTGGGGGGTGCTGCGGGAGTACGGGTGAGGGGGGCCCTTCTTATGGCCATCCAATCTCTGTACGCCCAAAGCGAGAGCTGTGTCCGGATCCTCGGCAGTAAGTCAAACTCGTTTCCGGTGGGGTGGCCTCCGCCAGGGCTGCGCTTTGTCACCAATCCTATTCGTGATATTCATGGACAGGATATCGAGGCGTAGTCGGGGGGAGGAGGGTTTGCAGTTCGGTGTGCTGAGGATCTCATCGCTGCTTTTTGCAGATGATGTGGTCCTGTTGGCGTCATCGGTCTGTGACCTCCGGCTCTCACTGGATCGGTTCACAGCCGAGTGTGAAGCGGCTGGGATGAGGATCAGCACCTCTAAATCTGAGGCCGTGGTTCTCAGCAGGAAACCGATGGATCGCCTACTCCGGGTAGGGAATGAGTCCTTACCCCAAGTGAAGGAGTTCAAGTATCTCGGGGGTCTTGTTCGCGAGTGAGGGGACAATGGAACGTGAGATTGGCCGGAGAATCGGAGCAGCGGGGGCGGTACTGCATTCGCTTTACCGCACCGTTGTGACGAAAAGAGAGCTGAGCCGGAAGGCAAAGCTCTCGATCTACCGGGCAATCTTCGTTCCTACTCTCACCTATGGTCATGAGTGTTGGGTCATGACCGAAAGAACGAGATCGCAGGTACAAGCGGCCAAAATGGGATTCCTCAGGAGGGTGGCTGGCGTCTCCTTTAGAGATAGGGTGAGAAGCTCAGTCATCCGTGAGGGACTCGGAGTAGAGCCGCTGCTCCTTTGCGTTGAAAGGAGCCAGTTGAGGTGGTTCGGGCATCTAGTAAGGATGCCCCCCCCCCCCCTGGCTGCCTCTCTAGGGAGGAGTTCCAGGCACGACCAGCTGGGAGAAGGCCACGGGGAAGACCCAGGACTAGGTGGAGAGATTATATCTCCACACTGGCCTGGGAACGCCTCGGGATCCCCCAGTCAGAGCTGGTTAATGTGGCCCGGGAAAGGGAAGTTTGGGGCTCCCTGCTGGAGCTGTTGCCCCCGCGACCCGATCCCGGATAAGCGGTTGAAGATGAGGATGAGGATGAGGTACTAATCTTAAACTGTATTACATTAGTCATATACATACAGGTACATACATTAAACCAAGCTGCAACCTCCGGTCCTGAGCAGTGAAGCCAACAATGTGGGAGTGCCAAAAACTGCAGTTCCTCTAACGGCCACTTGAGGCTCCAAAAGCGAGTCAATCCCCATAGACCTCCATGAAAAAAATCCCGATTTAACAGCAGAAATAAACACGTTTACAGCCTGGTACAAAAAACGTTTTTGGTCTCTATAGCTATATTCCCCTTTTTAACAGGGGGTGAATTTTTATATAACACACCCGTTTATATTATATTAAGGCTTAACGTTATGCATAATTAAGGGCGTGGGTGTCATCACAGCCGCTAGCTGTCTGCTAGGTGTCACCTCAGCTAATTTGAGTTACTGAACTTAGCCTCTTGGCTTGTTGTGTAGTTAATTGTACGACGGGCATCCACTTTCAATATCTCATCCTGGTACAATGCTCTCACCAGCAAACACAAAACAAAACTGTCCCGGATAATAACGCAGGCTGGCAAAATAATCGGCTCTCCCCAAACCCCCTAACAGAGCTTTACACCCGGTCAGCAATCAGGAAAGCCACTGCCATCACAGTTACTTCCATCAGGTCGACGCTACAGAGTCATCATCGCCTTGAACAGTTTAAAATTGGAAACATACTTTACTTCAGTCTATTTTCACACTGTTCTTGTCAGTTATAATTGTATATCGTGCCCTATGGGCAAGTGTGTATCTCTGTTTTGGCTATGTCTTATATGTGTTTTATCTATTTATTGTTGAGTCTTAGTCTGTCATTGATTGGATACAGTCACATGCAATTTCACTGTAAAATACTTGAGGTATGTAATTGCAATATATTTGGATGAAAACGCAGTCCAAGTACAAAACAGTAAAATGGTTCCAACATATGAAGTTTCACTGAAACTTACCTAACATCAGGCAGCAGGTGACCAGCTGCGGTATTCATACTGCACATAGAAACCAAAAGCATTTTATACACCAGAATAACAGGTTTCTATACTTTATCTTGTCTTTTGTCCTCTGAGTTTGTACATGTTGTACAGGAACATCTCGACTTGATATGTTATCAGTAAATGAATCTGGTTGGGTATAAACGCCCAAAATTCTTCCAGCTCTTCTAACCATACAGTTCTGATTTTGGACCTTCAGATGCTGTTAGGTGAATTAATTTATATGTCATTATATGCCACCATTATGATTATTATTATTATAATTTTTATTATTATTATTATTAAAGAAAAATTACCCCCAAAATATGAACAATTCCATAGGGGTGCAATGGTACTCAAAATTCATGTTTCAGTATGTTTTTGTTAGAGCAGGGAAATAAAGGAAATGCAGAAGACAACACTTTTGTTATTTTTTTTTTAGTAAAATTTAAATATTAAAGGTTGGCTCATTGGCCATAACTATTATTGATAAAAATCAGGATGAATTGTTACTGACATGACTGTATTGTGTGTTTAATCTGCTTTTGTTTACTTATTTGCAGTGTTTCTTGGTTGGTAGTTGTTGTCAATAGGTGACAACAAAGGGTGTTTTGCTTTTGTCTTGTCTATTTGATTGCTGTGTACGTGAAGGAATGTGGTTCTGTGAGTCCAAAGGGCAAAACCAACATCAGATTCTTTAACGCCAGAAATGTTGGTGCAGGTGTAATCAGTGATCAGTGCCAGCCTGTCTAGTCATAGACAATCTATTCCTCAGACTTCATTGACGCATCGTTCCTCTTCACCTGATATGAATACTTATCTTTTAGCTAGATTGATGTGTTTTTTTTCTGTCAACATACTGTCAGGACAATAACATTGTTCGTGCATTGGTGTTATCTGTTGAGAGAAAGTCGGACTGGTTTATATGTGTTGTTACAAAACCGTGTGGTGAGCAGTGTTAGGTAGGTTACTTTTGAAATGTAATAGGTTACTGATTACTCTTTACCCTATTAAAAATATAAGGATATCATATAAATAAAATATTAAATAAATATAAGGATTCCTTCAAATCCTGCAACTATGGGTGGGCGATATTAGACATGTTTCCCCGAATCATTAAGCCCTACACTGTTGCCTATATATAGTCGTATCACACCATTAGGAGTGGGGGAAAAAAAACAATTCACCTACTGTATGTATCGCAATTTTTTTTCTTTTTTCAATTTTGAAATATATTCTTTAATGCCAGAATCAATATATTTGCTTCATTTGAGTCTATGTGGAGGTAGAAGGAAGTTGCCGCTTTTATTGTTGTAGTCTGAGTAACGTGACGTCATATCCGTTCCGTATCCATCAACCAAAACAAACCTCAGCGAGCTGTAACGATAAAGCAGAAAACGGCGTTTCACCTATGTATGTTGCAGCATTTATATGATGGGAGGGGGAGCGATGTGAGCGAGTCCCCATAATGGGGTGCAAAAACATTTGTCTCACATGTAGTCCATCATCCAGACATCCATTTGTTTGTGGGTCCGTTATTGATGGAACTAAACTACTAAACTCAGCTTTACCAGTGGTCAGCCTCTGGGTCTGAAAAGTGAAGTCAATGCTGAAGAGCCTTAAACTTGCATTCTTTCTAACAGCCAGCAGGGGGGTCTAATCATTGAGACGGCAGACACGCGAAGGATCCTAACCAGGGTCAATCCATGGAAAGCTGCGGGTCCTGACAACATCCCAGGACGTGTGCTCAAGGAGTGTGCTGACGAGCTAGCGGATGTTCTAACAGACATCTTCAACATCTCCCTCAGTCAGGCCACAGTACCCAGATGCTTCAAAACCACCACGATAATTCCAATAGCAAAGAAATCAGCTATAGCCTGTTTGAATGACTACCGCCCCGTCGCCCTGACCCCCTTAGTGATGAAGTGCTTCGAACGGCTTGTCAAGCCTCACATCACAGCCAGCCTCCCCACATCGCTGGATCCTTTCCAGTTTGCCTACCGTCCCAACCAATCCACAGAGGACGCAATATCAACCACACTGCATACAGTACTCACTCACCTGGAAAATAAAAACACCTACGCCAGAATCCTGTACATTGATTTCAGCTCAGCGTTTAATACCATTGTCCCACAGAGACAAGTGGAGAAACTCTCCCTGCTTGGCCTCGACACCGCCACCTGCCTCTTGATTCTGGATTTCCTGACGGAGAGACCGCAGTCAGTGCATGTCGGAAAGAGCACCTCAGACTCCATCACGCTGAGCACTGGAGCCCTCAAGGCTGTGTGCTCAGTCCTTTGCGGTTCACACTACTAACACACGACTGTGTAGCCAGATTCGAGGGGAACCAGATCATCAAATTCGCTGACGACACCACAGTGGTGGGGCTCATAAACGGAAATGATGAATCATCGTACAGAGAGGAGGTCAAACATCTAGAGGGCTGGTGTAGCGACAACAATCTGCTGCTCAATGTTGACAAAACCAAGGAGATGATTGTAGACTTCAGAAGGTCTCAGCAAGAGCACACTCCTCTCAGCATCAGTGGGGCACCAGTGGAGAGAGTGGAGAACATCAAGTTCCTGGGAGTGCAGATCTCAGACAAGCTCACCCGGTCGAGGAACAACACTGGATTGTCAAACGGGCCCAACAGAGACTGTACTTTCTCAGGAAACTCAAAAAAGCATCACTCCCCTCTAACATTCTCACCAAATTCTATAGAGGCACAATTGAGAGTCTGCTGACATATTGCATCACCACCTGGTACTCCAGCTGCAACACTGCCGATATGAATGCCCTGCAGAGGGTGGTGAGGGGAGCTGAGAAGATCATCGGAGTCTCCCTCCCCCCCATAGAAGATCTTTTCCAGAGCCGCTGCCTCAAAAAAGCACAGAACATTGTCAAGGACTCCTCACACCCCTTGTATAAACTTTTTGTCCTCCTGCCATCGGGCAAAAGATTCCAGAGTATCAGAGTGAAAACAACTAGACTGGTAACAGCTTCATCCCCCAAGCTGTCAGGATGCTTAACAGCTAATCACCTGTAACCCGAAGGCATTTTTGCACATGTGCGGACACTTTTAACTGATGTTAACATTCTTATTCTTAATTTATATTTTAACCATTACTCTGAGCTTGAGAGTGTGCTGTGGCTAATGTTCATTCATTCGTTGTGATAAGTGTTCTATTTTATTTTATTGTTTTGAACTATATATAGTACTGTGTGTCAGCTATTTATTATTTATATTGCACTTTGTATTTATTATTGTATTGCACTGATCCTGGGAAACGCACTTTCTTTCTGCGTGGCAGAATGACAATAAATGGAATTGAATTGAATTTAATTGAATTGAATTGTTTGTCGTAGACTCTTGTGGGAGGCATTATTGAACTCAGCAGGGAGTTCCTCTTTCATTAGTGACAGTGTTCCCCGCCCCCTACAGTTAAGCCCCGCACCCTTTCGAAATTATGGACGGTTTGTCGCAGACTCTTGTTGCAGGCATCAGTTCCTGTTTCATTGTGCCTGGCCGCATCAATCGGCGTCCCTCCCTCCCTCGACGCGCGACAAGTTGCAAGGGCCTGTTCATCGCTGCTTGCAACTTTAATTTTTATTTTGTAGTTTGAGTGAATTGACCCCTTAAGTGGATTAGTAGAGATACTAGGAAAAGATGCAAAGAAAGAGGAAGGGAGGAAATAATTATTTAGGGAAATTATACATCTTTCCCTGTCAAGCATCGTCTTTCAGATTCTGAGGATGGCTGCATAGCCGCATCTCCTGTAAGGTGACCTCAATTGCTCTGCAGTGTGTCTTGATGCCTCAGAGTTTTTATTTGCACATAATAATCTTAAACCCTCTCCGGGAACCATCACCTTAACGTGGTGGAGAGGTTTGGGTGTCCCTATGAACCTGAGAGCTATGTTGTCTGGAGCCTGGTGCTGCTGGTAGGGTCTCCCATGGCAAATTGGTTTCAGGCGAGGGGCCAGACTAAGAATGGTTCAAAGCACCCCAATGAATAATCGAGGGTAGAGGACAAGTGACCCGGCCCGGAGGAAGCCCGGGGCCCACGTCTGGAGCCAGGCCCAGACGGAGGGCCCGTCAGCGAGCGTCTGGTGGCCGGGCTTGCCACGGAGCCCGGCCGGGATACCCCGAAGAAGCAACGTGGCACCCCCCTCCTCTCCATCCTGTGGGCTCACCTCCTGCGGGAGGAACCGCTGGGGTCGGGTGCGCAGCCACATGGGGTGGCAGCGAAGGCCAGGGACCTCGATTGGACAAGACCTGGGCCGCAGAGGCTGGCTCTGGGGACGTGGAACGTCACCTCTCTGTGGGGGAAGGAGCCGGAGCTTGTGCGGGAGGTGGAGCGCTACCAGTTACATCTGGTGGGGCTTACCTCTACGCACAGCCTCGGTTCTGGAACCGTACTCCTGAATACTGGGATGGGGATACTCACAAATCCCCGGCTGAGTGCCGCTACGTTGGAGTTTAACCCGGTGGACGAGAGGGTCGCCTCCCTACGCCTTCGGGTTATGGGGGGGAAAACTCTGACTGTTGTTTGTGCGTATGCACCGAACAGCAGTTCAGAGTATTCGGCCCTCTTGGAGACCCTGAATGGAGTCCTGCATGGGGCTCCAGTAGGGGACTCCATAGTTCTCCTGGGAGACTTCAACGCGCACGTGGGCAACGATGGAGACACCTGGAGAGGCGTGATTGGGAGGAATGGCCCCCCTGATCTAAACCCGAGTGGTCGGTT
This sequence comes from Sebastolobus alascanus, assembly GCA_916701645.2. Lineage (NCBI taxonomy): Eukaryota > Metazoa > Chordata > Actinopteri > Perciformes > Sebastidae > Sebastolobus > Sebastolobus alascanus. Next base: position 42,213 of record CAKAOJ020000964.1, on the reverse strand, counting down.
GTTACTGGACTTCTGTGCTAGTCATGGACTGTCCATAACAAACACCATGTTCGAACATAAGGATGCTCATAAGTGTACGTGGTACCAGAGCACCCTAGGCCGAAGGTCGATGATCGATTTTGTTATCGTATCGTCTGATCTGAGGCCGCATGTTTTGGACACTCGGGTGAAGAGAGGGGCGGAGCTGTCAACTGATCACCATCTGGTGGTGAGTTGGGTCAGAGGGTGGGGGAAGACTCTGGACAGACCTGGTAAACCCAAACGGGTAATGCGGGTGAACTGGGAACGTCTGGAGGAGGCCCCTGTCCGACAGACCTTCAACTCACACTTCCGGCGGAGCTTTTCTGGCATCCCTGTGGAGGTTGGGGGGCATTGAACCCGAGTGGGACGATGTTCAAAGCTTCCATTGCTGAAGCTGCGGCAGTGAACTGTGGTCTAAAGGTCTTAGGTGCCTCAAGGGGCGGCAACCCTCGAACACCGTGGTGGACACTGGTGGGCAGGGAAGCCGTCCGACTGAAGAAGGAGACCTTCCGGGATATGTTATCTCGGAGGACTCCGGAGGCGGTTGCAAGGTACCGACAGGCCCGACGGGCAGCAGCCACTGCCGTGAAGGAGGCAAAGCAGCGGGTGTGGGGAGGAGTTCGGAGCAGCCATGGAGAAGGACTTTCGGTCGGCACCAAGGTGCTTCTGGAAAACCGTCCGGAACCTCAGGAGGGGGAAACGGGGAACCATCCAAGCTGTGTACAGTAAGGATGGGACACTGTTGACCTCAACTGAGGAGGTAATCGGGCGGTGGAAAGAGCACTTTGAGGAACTCCTGAATCCGACTAATACGCCCTCTTTTGTAGAGGCAGAGCTGGAAGCTGATGGGGGGATCATCATCAATTTCCCTGGTGGAAGTCACTGAGGTAGTCAAACAACTCCACAGTGGCAAAGCCCCGGGGATTGATGAGATCCGTCCAGAAATGCTGAAAGCTTTGGGTGTGGAGGGGCTGTCTTGGATGAAACGTCTCTTCAACATTGCGTGGAAGTCGGTGACAGTGCCTGCGGAGTGGCAGACAGGGATGGTGGTTCCCCTCTTCAAAAAGGGGGACCAGAGAGTGTGTGCCAATTACAGGGGTATCACACTACTCAGCCTCCCTGGTAAAGTCTACTCCAAGGTGCTGGAAAGGAGGGTTCGGCCGATAGTCGAACCTCGGATTGAAGAGGAACAATGCGAATTCCGTCCTGGCCGTGAAACAACGGACCAGCTCTTCACTCTCGCAAGGATCCCGGAGGGGGCCTGGGAGTATGCCTATCCAGTCTACATGTGTTTTGTGGACTTGGAGAAGGCGTATGACCGGGTCTCCCGGGAGATACTCTGGGGGTGCTGCGGGAGTACGGGTGAGGGGGGCCCTTCTTAGGGCCATCCAATCTCTGTACGCCCAAAGCGAGAGCTGTGTCCGGATCCTCGGCAGTAAGTCAAACTCGTTTCCGGTGGGGTGGCCTCCGCCAGGGCTGCGCTTTGTCACCAATCCAATTCGTGATATTCATGGACAGGATATCGAGGCGTAGTCGGGGGGAGGAGGGTTTGCAGTTCGGTGTGCTGAGGATCTCATCGCTGCTTTTTGCAGATGATGTGGTCCTGTTGGCGTCATCGGTCTGTGACCTCCGGCTCTCACTGGATCGGTTCACAGCCGAGTGTGAAGCGGCTGGGATGAGGATCAGCACCTCTAAATCTGAGGCCGTGGTTCTCAGCAGGAAACCGATGGATCGCCTACTCCGGGTAGGGAATGAGTCCTTACCCCAAGTGAAGGAGTTCAAGTATCTCGGGGTCTTGTTCGCGAGTGAGGGGACAATGGAACGTGAGATTGGCCGGAGAATCGGAGCAGCGGGGGCGGTACTGCATTCGCTTTACCGCACCGTTGTGACGAAAAGAGAGCTGAGCCGGAAGGCAAAGCTCTCGATCTACCGGGCAATCTTCGTTCCTACTCTCACCTATGGTCATGAGTGTTGGGTCATGACCGAAAGAACGAGATCGCAGGTACAAGCGGCCAAAATGGGATTCCTCAGGAGGGTGGCTGGCGTCTCCTTTAGAGATAGGGTGAGAAGCTCAGTCATCCGTGAGGGACTCGGAGTAGAGCCGCTGCTCCTTTGCGTGAAAGGAGCCAGTTGAGGTGGTTCGGGCATCTAGTAAGGATGCCCCCCCCCCCCCTGGCTGCCTCTCTAGGGAGGAGTTCCAGGCACGACCAGCTGGGAGAAGGCCACGGGGAAGACCCAGGACTAGGTGGAGAGATTATATCTCCACACTGGCCTGGGAACGCCTCGGGATCCCCCAGTCAGAGCTGGTTAATGTGGCCCGGGAAAGGGAAGTTTGGGGCTCCCTGCTGGAGCTGTTGCCCCCGCGACCCGATCCCGGATAAGCGGTTGAAGATGAGGATGAGGATGAGGTACTAATCTTAAACTGTATTACATTAGTCATATACATACAGGTACATACATTAAACCAAGCTGCAACCTCCGGTCCTGAGCAGTGAAGCCAACAATGTGGGAGTGCCAAAAACTGCAGTTCCTCTAACGGCCACTTGAGGCTCCAAAAGCGAGTCAATCCCCATAGACCTCCATGAAAAAAATCCCGATTTAACAGCAGAAATAAACACGTTTACAGCCTGGTACAAAAAACGTTTTTGGTCTCTATAGCTATATTCCCCTTTTTAACAGGGGGGTGAATTTTTATATAACACACCCGTTTATATTATATTAAGGCTTAACGTTATGCATAATTAAGGGCGTGGGGTGTCATCACAGCCGCTAGCTGTCTGCTAGGTGTCACCTCAGCTAATTTGAGTTACTGAACTTAGCCTCTTGGCTTGTTGTGTAGTTAATTGTACGACGGGCATCCACTTTCAATATCTCATCCTGGTACAATGCTCTCACCAGCAAACACAAAACAAAACTGTCCCGGATAATAACGCAGGCTGGCAAAATAATCGGCTCTCCCCCAAACCCCCTAACAGAGCTTTACACCCGGTCAGCAATCAGGAAAGCCACTGCCATCACAGTTACTTCCATCAGGGTCGACGCTACAGAGTCATCATCGCCTTGAACAGTTTAAAATTGGAAACATACTTTACTTCAGTCTATTTTCACACTGTTCTTGTCAGTTATAATTGTATATCGTGCCCTATGGGCAAGTGTGTATCTCTGTTTTGGCTATGTCTTATATGTGTTTTGTCTATTTATTGTTGAGTCTTAGTCTATCATTGATTGGATACAGTCACATGCAATTTCAATGTAAAGTACTTGAGGCTCTGACGGTCAGCTGCCGTCCTTTCTATCTACCTAGAGAGCTAACGGCAGTAACTGTCACGGCTGTTTACATCCCCCCAGATGCTAACGTTAGCTTAGCCCTCAGCCACCTCCACAGTGCCATAAGCAAACAGCAGCGGGCTCATCCTGACGGGGTTCATATAGTAGCTGGGGATTTCAATCAAGCAAACCTAAAGTCTGTTCTTCCTAAATTCACACAATATGTGAAATGTGCCACCAGGGAGAAGAACACTCTAGACCATGTTTACTGTAACATAAAGCTTGCATACAGAGCAGTGCCTCAACCACACATAGGCCAGTCAGACCAGCCTACACCCCCCCCCCCCCCTCAGGAGGCCAGTCAGACCAGCCTACACCCCCACCCCCCCCCCTCAGGAGGCCAGTCAGACCACCTGTCACTGCACCTCATACCAGCCTACACCCCCCCCCCCTCAGGGAGGCAATCCAAGCCCATCACAAAGCACATCAACACTTGGCCTGAGGATGCCCTCTCTGAGCTACAGGACTGCTTTATGAGCACTGAGTGGAGTCCTATTTGAGAACCAGGGACCTGGAAGAGTACACACAGACTGTACTCTCCTACATCACGTACTGTGCTGGAAATGTCTCTGTCAAAAAAACGCACCCGGGTTTTCCCAAACCAGAAACCCTGGATGACGAGTGAGGTCCGGCTCCTCATCAGAGACCGCAACACCGCCTTCAGGTCGGGGGGACAGAGCACAGTACAGCACTGCCAGAGCAAACCTGAGGAGAGGCATCAAAGCAGCCAAGGAGACGTATAAGTAGGAAAATAGAAGGACATCTCGCTGACAATAATCCACGGCAGGTGTGGCAGGGAATCCAGCACATCACCAACTACAGGGGGCAGCAACACCACAGCTGTCAACGCTGATGCTTCATTAGCAGAGGAGGCTAAACAGTTTCTTTGCTTGTTTTGAGGCGAGCAGACCAACGGCGCCCCCCCAGCCTACACCAGTACCTCACTAACTCTCCAGCTACATCAGTGAGAGGTGCACTCAGGTCAGTTGAACCCGAGAAGGCGGCTGGACCGGACGGAGTACCAGGGAAAGGACTCAGGGCGTGTGCGGACCATCTTTCAGAGATCCTCACCAAGATCTTCAACCTCTCCCTGACCCAAGCCACCATTCCATCCTGCATGAAATCAGCCACCATCATCCCTGGTCCCAAAAACATCAGCCAACAGCAGTCTGAATAACTTCAGCCAACAGCAGTCTGAATAACATCAGCCAACAGCAGTCTGAATAACATCAGCCAACAGCAGTCTGAATAACATCAGCCAACAGCAGTCTGAATAACATCAGCCAACAGCAGTCTGAATAACATCAGCCAACAGCAGTCTGAATAACTTCAGCCAACAGCAGTCTGAATAACATCAACCAACAGCAGTCTGAATAACATCAGCCAACAGCAGTCTGAATAACTTCAGCCAACAGCAGTCTGAATAACATCAACCAACAGCAGTCTGAATAACTTCATGCCCATAGCTCTCACGTCGGTGGTGATGAAGTGCTTCGAGAGGCTGGTTTCACAGCACATCAAGCCTGGCCTCCCCTCATCACTTGACCCTCACCAGTTTTGCCTACAGAGCAAACTGCTCCACCGAGGACGCCATCGCCATCGCCCTCCACTCCACGCTGAGCCACCTGGAACACCCTGGTAACTATGCAAGACTGCTCTTCATAGACTACAGCTCAGCTTTTAATACCATCATCCCTGACATCCTCATCAATAAACTCCTGGACTTACACCCCCCCCCCCCCTCCACCTGCGCCTGGGATAAAGGATTTCCTCACCAACAGACCACAATCTGTGAAACTTGGCCCCCATCTCTCCCTCCTCTCTCACACTCAGCACTGGCTCTCCTCAAGGCTGCGTGCTGAGTCCACTACTGTATGCACTTTACACATACGACTGCACCCCCTCCCACTCCTCCAACACCATCATCAAATTTGCGGACGACACCACTGTAGTTGGGGCTCATCTCAGGGGGGGGGGTGAGACGGCCTACAGAGACGAGGTCCAGCAACTGACTGTGTGTGTTCAGCTAACAACCTGCTGCTGAACACCACAAAACTAAGGAGGAGTAATCGTGGACTTCAGGAGGAACAGCGTGGCCAACGCCCCTCTCCACATCAACGGAACTGTGTTGGAGAGGGTGTCATCTTTTAAATTCCAGGGGAGTGGCACATCTCCGAGGAGCTCTCCTGGTCCACAAACACCTTGGCGGTGAAAAAGAAGGCCCAGCAGCGACTGTACTTCTCCTGAGAATTCTCAGGAAGAACAAACTGGAACAGAAGCTGCTGGAGTCCTTCTATCGCTCTGGCGATCGAGAGCGTACTCACGTACTGCATCACGGCGGCGTGGTTCACCGGGAGCTCGGCTGCATCACGGTGTGGTTCACCGGGAGCTCGGCTGCAGACAGAAGGCTCTGCAGAGGGTCATAGACACAGCCCAGAGGATTATTGGCTGCCCTCTGCCCTCTCTGGAAGAGATCTCCAGCTCCCGCTGCCTCAGTAGGACCAGAACTATTCTCAGAGACTCCTCCCACCCAGCTCATCAGCTGTTTGACCTGCTGCCCTCTGGCAGGCGCTACAGGTCAATGAAAGCCCGCACCTCCAGACTTGCAAACAGTTTCTTTCCCTGGGCCGTACGGTCACTGAACAAACATTAAAATCGGTGCAATATTAATACACTGAATGTGAAATAGAATCTACTTCACCTATTCCATTTCCCAAGTGCAATACCTCTGTTTATAGTTATTTATTTATTTATTACTCTACCTCACCTGTTTTATTCCTGTTTTTATTTGCTTCATAGCTATGTGTGTTTTATCTGTTATATGTTTTACCTGCCTTGTCTTGTCAAGTATTTGTTTTAAAGCACTGACCAGGAGTGGCAACTGTGAATCTCGTTGTATTTAATACGATGACAATAAAGCTTTCTATTCTATTCTATTCTATTCTATTGAGGTATGTAATTGCAATATATTTGGATGAAAACGCAGTCCAAGTACAAAACAGTAAAATGGTTCCAACATATGAAGTTTCACTGAAACTTACCTAACATCAGGCAGCAGGTGACCAGCTGCGGTATTCATACTGCACATAGAAACCAAAAGCATTTTATACACCAGAATAACAGGTTTCTATACTTTATCTTGTCTTTTGTCCTCTGAGTTTGTACATGTTGTACGGGAACATCTCGACTTGATATGTTATCAGTAAATGAATCTGGCTGGGTACAAACGCCGAAAATTCTTCCACCTCTTCTAACCATACAGTTCTGATTTTGGACCTTCAGTTGCTGTTAGGTGAATTAATTTTTATGTCATTATATGCCACCATTATGATTATTATTATCATAATTTTTATTATTATTATTATTAGAGAAAAATTACCCCAAAATATGAACAATTCCATAGGGGTGCAATGGTACTCAAAATTCATGTTTCAGTATGTTTTTGTTAGAGCAGGGAAATAAAGGAAATGCAGAAGACAACACTTTTGTTATTTTTTTTTTCGTAAAATTTAAATATTAAAGGTTGGCTCATTGGCCATAACTATTATTGATAAAAATCAGGATGAATTGTTACTGACATGACTGTGTTGTGTTTTAATCTGCTTTTGTTTTACTTATTTGCAGTGTTTCTTGGTTGGTACTTGTTGTCAATAGGTGACAACAAAGGGTGTTTTGCTTTTGTCTTGTCTATTTGATTGCTGTGTACGTGAAGGAATGTGGTTCTGTGAGTCCAAAGGGCAAAACCAACATCAGATTCTTTAACGCCAGAAATGTTGGTGCAGGTGTAATCAGTGATCAGTGCCAGCCTGTCTAGTCATAGACAATCTATTCCTCAGACTTCATTGACGCATCGTTCCTCTTCACCTGATATGAATACTTATCTTTTAGCTAGATTGATGTGTTTTTTTTCTGTCAACATACTGTCAGGACAATAACATTGTTCGTGCATTGGTGTTATCTGTTGAGAGAAAGTCGGACTGGTTTTTATATGTGTTGTTACAAAACCGTGTGGTGAGCAGTGTTCGGTAGGTTACTTTTGAAATGTAATAGGTTACTGATTACTCTTTACCCTATTAAAAATATAAGGATATCATATAAATAAAATATTAAATAAATATAAGGATTCCTTCAAATCCTGCAACTATGGGTGGGCGATATTAGACATGTTTCCCCGAATCATTAAGCCCTACACTGTTGCCTATATAGTCGTATCACACCATTAGGAGTGGGGAAAAAAACAATTCACCTACTGTATGTATCGCAATTTTTTTTCTTTTTTCAATTTTGAAATATATTCTTTAATGCCAGAATCAATATATTTGCTTCATTTGAGTCTATGTGGAGGTAGAAGGAAGTTGCCGCTTTTATTGTTGTAGTCTGAGTAACGTGACGTCATATCCGTTCCGTATCCGTCAACCAAAACAAACCTCAGCGAGCTGTAACGATAAAGCAGAAAACGGCGTTTCCACCTATGTATGCTGCAGCAGTTATATGATGGGAGGGGGAGCGATGTGAGTGAGTCCCCGTAATGGGCTGCAAAAACATTTGTCTCACATGTAGTCCATCATCCAGACATCCATTTGTTTGTGGGTCCGTTATTGATGGAACTAAACTACTAAACTCAGCTTTACCAGTGGTCAGCCTCTGGGTCTGAAAAGTGAAGCCAATGCTGAAGAGCCTTAAACTTGCATTCTTTCTAACAGCCAGCAGGGGGCGACTCCTCTGATTGTATAGAAGTCTATGAGAAAATGAGCCTACTTCACTCATGATTTATTACCTCAGTAAACATTGTAAACATGAGTTTATCGTCTCAATCATTAGTTTCAAGTCCTCTTCAATACAGCATGATGTTCATTTAGTAAATTATGGTCCCATTTAGAGTCAGATAGACCATAAAGCAGGGTATGCTTTAGGGCGGGGCTACCTTATGATTGACTGGTCACTATCACGGAGTTGTGCGGTCTGGGACTTAGAACTTTAACCCTTTCACAGTGTGTTTTCACTTCATCGAAGTTAATTATAATCTATTTGGTCGACTAAAAATGTCTTATTCAGCGTTCGGTTATACTTAGCTCCACCCTCTCATGTCACTTCTGGTTGCAAAAAGCCATGATGGTGACAGTCAAAAACCAAAATGGTGACAACTAGGGATGTCAATAATTAACCGTTTAACCGTTAACCGACATTAAGCAACTTAACCAATTAACACTATCGGTTAAAACAGTTAAAAGAAATGTTAATAATTAATTGAAAAGCTGAGAAAAACTCCTCACTTAAAGGAGAAAAGCTGATCCGCCTTAACAGCCCAGCCTTAAGAGAGTCTGAGCCGCCGGCGTTACAGATACAGGAAGTTGGCTCCCGTCTATAGCTCGCTTGAGCGGAGCGAGTTTTAGCCTCGTAGCATTTATTCACCGACAAATAAACTGTACAAGACCTTTGTGATGAAAAGTTGTTCAAATTGTGAGGTTTTTTGAAACGACGTTGACGTGGGGTGGCGGAGAATTTACATGATTTGCAATTGAAAGACAAACTGTTGTAACTCAACTGTACTTGCTCAAATCTAACCCAGACTTGACCTACTTCATAGTAGTCCAAGTCTGAGGACATCTACATGGCAATATTTACTCATAGTCATAGCGCCACCTATTGGCAACAGGTAGTCAGCGTAACTAATTATTATTAGTTATTATTTTTAGCACAAATGAATCGCATTTTTGAGGGGCTAAACGTGCTTGGAAACTGAACAAATTTTGCACATGTATCAGGACTGGTGCACAATTTGATATTTTCTGGGTCTCACTGCTCGGATGTGACAAAATGGCTCGATAGGCGCCCCCTAAAAAATTGCTAAAATTGAGGCCCCTCATTGTGTTTCATCTAGAAGTATGAAATTTGACAGTGATATCGCAACACGTTAAGACGTACATAAAAGCCTCTTGGAGGTGTATTATTGTACCTGCAAATCTCTTTCTTCCAGCCGCTGACCATCAGTAAGAGTCAGAATGTTGCTGACCTGTGAATTGAGGGTATGGGCTCTGAGGGCTCAGCGTATCACTTAGATAACAGTTAATGGATATGGAAGGTTAGTTTGGCACTTATAATGCAGGGAAATAAAGACTTTTACTAACTTCTTTTTCTTAAAAAGGCTCAACGCACAAACATAAACCACTCATTTGATTCTCTAAGACTGGGATCCAATTTGGGGATTCTTGCTTTGTTCAGCAGATGTTTGAGGGAATCCGTATACCCAACAGGAAGTCGGCTATTTGAATTGAATGTATTTTAGTTTTTTTTTTGCCATTTCAAGGCACGATACATGTAACAAACTCCTACAGATTTAACCCGATCAACTTCAAATTTGGTCAGTACAGTCTTAAGACCTTTATGATGAAAAGTTAATCAAAGCTTCCATTTTTATGGAACTATGTTGCCGTGGCGTGGCGGCAAAAAAGTGCCTTTCACGCAAAAACAGGAAGTTGCTGTAACTTTGTCGTACATTAACCAATCTGCTCCAAATCTCTCATGCCTGATAAAAGATAGATAGATAGATAGATAGATAGATAGATAGATAGATAGTAACTTTATTGATCCCGAGGGAAATTCAAAAGTCGCTGCCTGACGACATCCACGTGCAAATATTGGCTCGAAGTCAGAGCGCCACCTACTGGCAACAGGAAATGTCATGTTTTGCATGCTGATGTACTCTGCCTCACAAACTAATCAGATCCACCTCAAATTAGGTCAGGAAAGCCTTAAGACCTTGATGATGCTTCCTTGTGAAGATTATGAGGTTTCGTCGAATGGCGGCGCCGTGGCTGCATGGCGAATTTCGATGACTCGCCATTACAAAACAAACCTCTGTAACTCGACTCCTTATGGTCAGATCTTTTCCAAATTCCTGACATTTGATGAGCGTCCTGACTTGAAGACATCTACAGCACATTTTGAATCATACTCATAGCGCCACCTAGTGGCAACAGGGAGTTACAGTCACTATATTTTGGCATACTACTCTTAGCAGGTTAACCAGATCCACTTCAGATTTCATCAGCGTGGAGTTAAGAAGTTCTTGATGCCAGCCTGCAAAGCTTTTTAGCTTTCGTTGAGCGTACTTGCCGTGGCGACGCATCATTCAACATGAAACAGGAAGTTGTTTTTCAAGGGCTAGATATGCTTGTAAATGAACGAAACTCGGCACACTCATTAATGGTGCCAAAATGTGTTAACGGATATGGTTTTTGTGCTTTGGTGTGGCAAGGGAGCTTGATAGCGCCCCCTACAAAATTTCAACGAAGCAGCCCTCCCAGTATGTTTCACTTAGATGTACGAAATTTGTTAGGCACATGTATCACCCATAGACTTAAAAAAAAGTCTCTTGGGGCCATGCTCTAAACCCAACAGGAAGTCGGCTACTTTGAATTTTCTGTGATTTTTTTCATGTATTTTTGGCCATTTCCAGGCTCTGTACTTTAACGAACTAGTCCTACAGACTTAACCCGATCAACTTCAGATTTGGTCAGTACAATCTAAAGATCTTTGTGATGAAAAGTTGTTCAAATCGTGAGGTTTTTTGAGACGGCGTTGACGTGGCGAAAAAGAGAGCTGAGCCGGAAGGCAAAGCTCTCGATCTACCGGGCATCTTCGTTCCTACTCTCACCCATGGTCATGAGTGTTGGGTCATGACCGAAAGAACGAGATCGCAGGTACAAGCGCCCAAAATGGGATTCCTCAGGAGGGTGGCTGGCGTCTCCCTTAGAGATAGGGTGAGAAGCTCAGTCATCCGTGAGGGACTCGGAGTAGAGCCGCTGCTCCTTTGCGTTGAAAGGAGCCAGTTGAGGTGGTTCGGGCATCTAGTAAGGATGCCCCCTGGGCGCCTCCCTAGGGAGGTGTTCCAGGCACGACCAGCTGGGAGGAGGCCACGGGGAAGACCTAGGACTAGGAGGAGAGATTATATCTCCACACTGGCCTGGGAACGCCTCGGGATCCCCCAGTCAGAGCTGGTTAATGTGGCCCGGGAAAGGGAAGTTTGGGGCTCCCTGCTGGAGCTGTTGCCCCCGCGCCCCGATCCCGGATAAGCGGTTGAAGATGAGGATGAGGATGAGGTACTAATCTTAAACTGTATTACATTAGTCATATACATACAGGTACATACATTAAACCAAGCTGCAACCTCCGGTGCTGAGCAGTGAAGCCAACAATGTGGGAGTGCCAAATACTGCAGTTCCTCTAACGGCCACTTGAGGCTCCAAAAGCGAGTCAATCCCCATAGACCTCCATGAAAAAAATCCCGATTTAACAGCAGAAATAAACACGTTTACAGCCTGGTACAAAAAACGTTTTTGGTCTCTATAGCTATATTCCCCTTTTTAACAGGGGGTGAATTTTTATATAACACACCCGTTTATATTATATTAAGGCTGGGGGTGTCATCACAGCCGCTCACATCCGCTAGCTGTCTGCTAGGTGTCACCTCAGCTAATTCGAGTTACTGAACTTAGCCTCTTGGCTTGTTGTGTAGTTAATTGTACGACGGGCATCCACTTTCAATATCTCATCCTGGTACAATGCTCTCACCAGCAAACACAAAACAAAACTGTCCCGGATAATAACGCAGGCTGGCAAAATAATCGGCTCTCCCCAAACCCCCTAACAGAACTTTACACCCGGTCAGCAATCAGGAAAGCCACTGCCATCACACAGGACCCCCCCCCCCCCCCCCCCCCCCCCCTTTTCACCAATCCTTTCAGTTACTTCCATCAGGTCGACGCTACAGAGTCATCATCGCCTTGAACAGTTTAAAATTGGAAACATACTTTACTTCAGTCTATTTTCACACTGTTCTTGTCAGTTATAATTGTATATCGTGCCCTATGGGCAAGTGTGTATCTCTGTTTTGGCTATGTCTTATATGTGTTTTATCTATTTATTGTTGAGTCTTAGTCTGTCATTGATTGGATACAGTCACATGCAATTTCACTGTAAAGTACTTGAGGCTCTGACGGTCAGCTGCCGTCCTTTCTATCTACCTAGAGAGCTAACGGCAGTAACTGTCACGGCTGTTTACATCCCCCCAGATGCTAACGTTAGCTTAGCCCTCAGCCACCTCCACAGTGCCATAAGCAAACAGCAGCGGGCTCATCCTGACGGGGTTCATATAGTAGCTGGGGATTTCAATCAAGCAAACCTAAAGTCTGTTCTTCCTAAATTCACACAATATGTGAAATGTGCCACCAGGGAGAAGAACACTCTAGACCATGTTTACTGTAACATAAAGCTTGCATACAGAGCAGTGCCTCAACCACACGTAGGCCAGTCAGACCACCTCTCACTGCACCTCATACCAGCCTACACCCCCCTCAGGAGGCAATCCAAGCCCATCACAAAGCATATCAACACTTGGCCTGAGGATGCCCTCTCTCAGCTACAGGACTGCTTATGAGCACTGAGTGGAGCCTATTTGAGAACCAGGACCTGGAAGAGTACACACAGACTGTACTCTCCTACATCACGTACTGTGCTGGAAATGTCTCTGTCAAAAAACGCACCCGGGTTTTCCCAAACCAGAAACCCTGGATGACGAGTGAGGTCCGGCTCCTCATCAGACCGCAACACCGCCTTCAGGTCAGGGGACAGAGCACAGTACAGCACTGCCAGAGCAAACCTGAGGAGAGGCATCAAAGCAGCCAAGGAGACGTATAAGAGGAAAATAGAAGGACATCTCGCTGACAATAATCCACGGCAGGTGTGGCAGGGAATCCAGCACATCATCAACTACAGGGGCAGCAACACCACAGCTGTCAACGCTGATGCTTCATTAGCAGAGGAGCTAAACAGTTTCTTTGCTCGTTTTGAGGCGAGCAGACCAACGGCGCCCCCCCCAGCCTACACCAGTACCTCACTAACTCTCCAGCAACATCAAGTGAGAGGTGCACTCAGGTCAGTGAACCCGAGGAAGGCGGCTAGACTGGACGGAGTACCAGGGAAAGTACTCAGGGCGTGTGCGGACCAGCTTTCAGAGATCCTCACCAAGATCTTCAACCTCTCCCTGACCCAAGCCACCATCCCAGCCTGCCTGAAATCAGCAACCATCATCCCGGTCCCAAAAACATCAGCCAACAGCAGTCTGAATAACTTCAGGCCCATAGCTCTCACGTCGGTGGTGATGAAGTGCTTCGAGAGGCTGGTTTCACAGCACATCAAGGCCTGCCTCCCCTCATCACTTGACCCTCACCAGTTTGCCTACAGAGCAAACCGCTCCACCGAGGACGCCATCGCCATCGCCCTCCACTCCACGCTGAGCCACCTGGAACACCCTGGTAACTATGCAAGACTGCTCTTCATAGACTACAGCTCAGCTTTTAATACCATCATCCCTGACATCCTCATCAATAAACTCCTGGACTTACACCTCCCCCCCTCCACCTGTGCCTGGATAAAGGATTTCCTCACCAACAGCCCACAATCTGTGAAACTTGGCCCCCATCTCTCCTCCTCTCTCACACTCAGCACTGGCTCTCCTCAAGGCTGCGTGCTGAGACCACTACTGTATGCACTTTACACATACGACTGCACCCCCTCCCACTCCTCCAACACCATCATCAAATTTGCGGACGACACCACTGTAGTTGGGCTCATCTCAGGGGGGATGAGACGGCCTACAGAGATGAGGTCCAGCAACTGACTGTGTGGTGTTCAGCTAACAACCTGCTGCTGAACACCACAAAAACTAAGGAGATAATCGTGGACTTCAGGAGGAACAGCGTGGCCCACGCCCCTCTCCACATCAACGGGAACTGTGTGGAGAGGGTGTCATCTTTTAAATTCCTGGGAGTGCACATCTCCGAGGAGCTCTCCTGGTCCACAAACACCTTGGCGGTGAAAAAGAAGGCCCAGCAGCGACTGTACTTCCTGAGAATTCTCAGGAAGAACAAACTGGAACAGAAGCTGCTGGAGTCCTTCTATCGCTCTGCGATCGAGAGCGTACTCACGTACTGCATCACGCCGTGGTACACTGGGAGCTCGGCTGCAGACAGGAGGGCTCTGCAGAGGGTCATAGACACAGCCCAGAGGATTATTGGCTGCCCTCTGCCCTCTCTGGAAGAGATCTCCAGCTCCCGCTGCCTCAGTAGGACCAGAACTATTCTCAGGGACTCCTCCCACCCAGCTCATCACCTGTTTGACCTGCTGCCCTCTGGCAGGCGCTACAGGTCAATGAAAGCCCGCACCTCCAGACTTGCAAACAGTTTCTTTCCCTGGGCCGTACGGTCACTGAACAAACATTAAAATCGGTGCAATATTAATACACTGAATGTGAAATAGAATCTACTTCATCTATTCCATTTCCCAAGTGCAATACCTCTGTTTATAGTTATTTATTTATTTATTACTCTACCTCACCTGTTTTATTCCTGTTTTTATTTGCTTCATAGCTATGTGTGTTTTATCTGTTATATGTTTTACCTGCCTTGTCTTGTCAAGTATTTGTTTTAAAGCACTGACCAGGAGTGGCAAGTGTGAATCTCGTTGTATTTAATACGATGACAATAAAGCTTTCTATTCTATTCTATTCTATTGAGGTATGTAATTGCAATATATTTGGATGAAAACGCAGTCCAAGTACAAAACAGTAAAATGGTTCCAACATATGAAGTTTCACTGAAACTTACCTAACATCAGGCAGCAGGTGACCAGCTGCGGTATTCATACTGCACATAGAAACCAAAAGCATTTTATACACCAGAGTAACAGGTTTCTATACTTTATCTTGTCTTTTGTCCTCTGAGTTTGTACATGTTGTACGGGAACACCTCGACTTGATATGTTATCAGTAAATGAATCTGGCTGGGTACAAACGCCCAAAATTCTTCCAGCTCTTCTAACCATACAGTTCTGATTTTGGACCTTCAGATGCTGTTAGGTGAATTAATTTATATGTCATTATATGCCACCATTATGATTATTATTATTATAATTTTTATTATTATTATTATTAAAGAAAAATTACCCCCAAAATATGAACAATTCCATAGGGGTGCAATGGTACTCAAAATTCATGTTTCAGTATGTTTTTGTTAGAGCAGGGAAATAAAGGAAATGCAGAAGACAACACTTTTGTTATTTTTTTTTTAGTAAAATTTAAATATTAAAGGTTGGCTCATTGGCCATAACTATTATTGATAAAAATCAGGATGAATTGTTACTGACATGACTGTATTGTGTGTTTAATCTGCTTTTGTTTTACTTATTTGCAGTGTTTCTTGGTTGGTACTTGTTGTCAAAGGGTGACAACAAAGGGTGTTTTGCTTTTGTCTTGTCTATTTGATTGCTGTGTACGTGAAGGCATGTGGTTCTGTGAGTCCAAAGGGCAAAACCAACATCAGATTCTTTAACGCCAGAAATGTTGGTGCAGGTGTAATCAGTGATTAGTGCCAGCCTATCTAGTCATAGACAATCTATTCCTCAGACTTCATTGACGCATCGTTCCTCTTCACCTGATATGAATACTTATCTTTTAGCTAGATTGATGTGTTTTTTTTCTGTCAACATACTGTCAGGACAATAACATTGTTCGTGCATTGGTGTTATCTGTTGAGAGAAAGTCGGACTGGTTTTATATGTGTTGTTACAAAACCGTGTGGTGAGCAGTGTTAGGTAGGTTACTTTTGAAATGTAATAGGTTACTGATTACTCTTTACCCTATTGAAAATATAAGGATATCATATAAATAAAATATTAAATAAATATAAGGATTCCTTCAAATCCTGCAACTATGGGTGGGCGATATTAGACATGTTTTCCCGAATCATTAAGCCCTATACTGTTGCCTATATATAGTCGTATCACACCATTAGGAGTGGGGGAAAAAAACAATTCACCTACTGTATGTATCGCAATTTTTTTTCTTTTTTCAATTTTGAAATATATTCTTTAATGCCAGAATCAATATATTTGCTTCATTTGAGTCTATGTGGAGGTAGAAGGAAGTTGCCGCTTTTATTGTTGTAGTCTGAGTAACGTGACGTCATATCCGTTCCGTATCCGTCAACCAAAACAAACCTCAGCGAGCTGTAACGATAAAGCAGAAAACGGCGTTTCACCTATGTATGCTGCAGCAGTTATATGATGGGAGGGGGAGCGATGTGAGCGAGTCCCCATAATGGGGTGCAAAAACATTTGTCTCACATGTAGTCCATCATCCAGACATCCATTTGTTTGTGGGTCCGTTATTGATGGAACTAAACTACTAAACTCAGCTTTACCAGTGGTCAACCTCTGGGTCTGAAAAGTGAAGCCAATGCTGAAGAGCCTTAAACTTGCATTCTCTCTACCAGCCAGCAGGGGGCGACTCCTCTGATTGTATAGAAGTCTATGAGAAAATGAGCCTACTTCACTCATGATTTATTACCTCAGTAAACATTGTAAACATGAGTTTATCGTCTCAATCACTAGGTTCAAGTCCTCTTCAATACAGCATGATGTTCATTTAGTAAATTATGGTCCCATTTAGAGTCAGATAGACCATAAAACAGGGTATGCTTTAGGGCGGGGCTACCTTGTGATTGACTGGTCACTATCACGGAGTTGTGCGGTCTGGGACTTAGAACTTTAACCCTTTCACAGTGTGTTTTCACTTCATCGAAGTTAATTATAATCTATTTGGTCGACTAAAAATGTCTTATTCAGCGTTCGGTTATACTTAGCTCCACCCTCTCATGTCACTTCTGGTTGCAAAAAGCCATGATGGTGACAGTCAAAAACCAAAATGGTGACAACTAGGGATGTCAATAATTAACCGTTTAACCATTAACCGACATTAAGCAACTTAACCAATTAACATTATCGGTTAAAACAGTTAAAAGAAATGTTAATAATTAATTGAAAAGCTGAGAAAAACTCCTCACTTAAAGGAGAAAAGCTGATCCGCCTTAACAGCCCAGCCTTAAGAGAGTCTGAGCCGGCGTTACAGATACAGGAAGTTGGCTCCCGTCTATAGTTCGCTTGAGCGGAGCGAGTTTTAGCCTCGTAGCATTTATTCACCGACAAATAAACTGTACACACACTGTCTGCTACAGCTACGTTCACAGCTATAACGCTATCGACAACAAACACACTGTCTGCTACACCTACGTTCACAGCTATAACGCCAACCAAAACATACACTGACTGTCTTTCGTGTATTTTTGGCTATTTCCAGGCTATGTACTTTAACGAAGCCCTCCTACAGATTTAACCCGATCACCTTCAGATTTGTTCAGAACAATCTGAAGACCTTTGTGATGAAAAGTTGTTCAAATTGTGAGGTTTTTTGAAACGACGTTGACGTGGGGTGGCAGAGAATTTACATGATTTGCAATTGAAAGACAAACTGTTGTAACTCAACTGTACTTGCTCAAATCTAACCCAAACTTGACCTACTTCATAGTAGTCCAAGTCTGAGGACATCTACATGGCAATATTTACTCATAGTCATAGCGCCACCTATTGGCAACAGGTAGTCAGCGTAATTAATTATTATTATTATTATTTTTAGCACAAATGAATCTCATTTTTGAGGGGCTAAACGTGCTCGGAAACTGAACAAATTTTGCACATGTATCAGGACTGGTGAAAAATTTGATATTTTCTGGGTCTCATGCTCAGATGTGACAAAATGGCTCGATAGCGCCCCCTAAAAAATTGCTAAAATTGAGCCCCTCATTGTGGTTTCATCTAGAAGTATGAAATTTGACAGGTATACGCAACACGTTAAGACGTACAAAAAAGCCTCTTGGAGGTGTATTATTGTACCTGCAATCTCTTTCTTCCGGCCGCTGACCATCAGTAAGAGTCAGAATGATGCTGACCTGTGAATTGAGGGATGGGCTCTGAGGCTCAGCTATCACTTAGATAACAGTTAATGGAAATGGAAGTTATTTGGCACTTATAATGCATGGAAATAAAGACTTTTACTAACTTATTTTTCTTAAAAAGGCTCAACGCACAAACATAAACCACTCATTTGATTCTCTAAGACTGGGATCCAAATTTGGGGATTCTTGCTTTGTTCAGCAGATGTTTGAGGGAATCCGTATACCCAACAGGAAGTCGGCTATATTGAATTGAATGTATTTTAGTTTTTTTTGCCATTTCAAGGCACTATACTTTAACAAACTCCTACAGATTTAACCCGATCAACTCCAAATTTGGTCAGTACAGTCTTAAGACCTTTATGATAAAAAGTTAATCAAAGCTTCCATTTTTATGGAACTATGTTGCCGTGGCATGGCGGCAAAAAAGTGCCTTTCACCAAAAAACAGGAAGTTGCTGTAACTTTGTCGTACATTAACCAATCTGCTCCAAATCTCTCATGGCTGATAAAAGATAGATAGATAGATAGATAGATAGATAGATAGATAGATAGATAGATAGATAGATAGATAGATAGATAGATAGATAGTAACTTTATTGATCCCGAGGGAAATTCAAAAGTCGCTGCCTGACGACATCCACGTGCAAATATTGGCTCGAAGTCAGAGCGCCACCTACTGGCAACAGGAAATGTCAAGTTTTATATGTTGAGGTACTCTGCCTCACAAACTAATCAGATCCACCTCAAATTAGGTCAGGAAAGCCTTAAGATCTTGATGATGCTTCCTTGTGAAGATTATGAGGTTTCGTCGAATGGCGGCGCCGTGGCGGCATGGCGAATTTCGATGACTCGCCATTACAAAACAAACCTCTGTAACTCGACTCCTTATGGTCAGATCTTTTCCAAATTCCTGACATTTGATAAGCGTCCCGACCTGAAGACATCTACAGGCACATTTTGAATCATACTCATAGCGCCACCTAGTGGCAACAGGGAGTTACAGTCGCTATATTTTGGCATACTACTCTTAGCAGGTTAACCAGGTCCACTTCAAATTTCATCAGCGTGGGGTTAAGAAGTTCTTGATGCCAGCCTGCAAAGCTTTTTAGCCTTCGTTGAGCGTACTTGCCGTGGCGACGCATCATTCACCATGAAACAGGAAGTTGTTTTTCAAGGGCTAGATATGCTTGTAAATGAACGAAACTCGGCACACTCATTAATGGTGCCAAAATGTGTTAACGGATATGGTTTTTGTGCTTTGGTGTGGCAAGGGAGCTTGATAGTGCCCCCTACAAAATTTCAACGAAGCAGCCCTCGCAGTATGTTTCACTTAGATGTACGAAATTTGTTAGGCACATGTATCACATGTAGACTTAAAATAAAGTCTCTTGG
Source organism: Sebastolobus alascanus (assembly GCA_916701645.2). Lineage (NCBI taxonomy): Eukaryota > Metazoa > Chordata > Actinopteri > Perciformes > Sebastidae > Sebastolobus > Sebastolobus alascanus. The sequence goes on along the minus strand of CAKAOJ020000964.1, from coordinate 22,625 downwards.
GGCCATGCTCTAAACCCAACAGGAAGTCGGCTATTTTGAATTTTCTGTGATTTTTTTCATGTATTTTTGGCCATTTCCAGGCTCTGGACTTTAACAAACTAGTCCAACAGACTTAACCCGATCAACTTCAGATTTGGTTAGTACAATCTAAAGATCTTTGTGATGAAAAGTTGTTCAAATCGTGAGGTTTTTTGAGACGGCGTTGACGTGGCGTGGCGGAGAATTGACATGATTTGCCATTGAAAGACAAACTGTTGTAACTCGACTGTACTTGGTCAAATCTGCCCCAAACTTGATCTACTTCATAAGAGTTCAGGCCTGAAAACATCTACATGTTAATATTATCTCCTATTCATAGCGCCACCTACTGGCAACAGGAAGTCAGCGTTATGTGACAAACATAATCCGATCCACATGAAATTTACAATGTGTGGTCTACACTTGATAATGAGCAACATAATGCATGTTTAGCGTGTGTTCTCTAGCGCCACATAGCGGACACAGGAAGTGGTGAAAAAATTGAAATACGTAATTTCCTGTGCCGCTCAATCTACGCAGGAAATAACGTCTAACTTGTGCGTGCAGTGTCCGATGGTCACTGAAATATAGGGCTGCGTCAACCGGCGTCCCGCCAGTACCCCCGACGTGCGGGAAGGTGCGAGGGCCCGTTCATCGCTGCTTGCAGCTTTAATTAGGGCCCGAGCACCGACAACGTCGGGCCAGCGAAGGCCCTATTGAAACTGACGGAATTATTAGGGCCCGAGCACTGACCGCAGGTCTGCGAGGCCCTATTATAATTGGTCCGTTTATTCTTATTAGGGCCCGAGCACCGACAACGTCGGGCCAGCGAAGGCCCTATTGAAACTGTAGTGTTTCTTTTTCTTTTTCTCTCAAATGAATTGCCTTTTTGAGGCCTTTGCCATGCTGAAAAAGTTGTTAAACTTGGCACACTTATCAGATGCGGTGTAAAATTTGATATTTTAAGGGTCTCGGAAAAAATGGCTCGCTAGCGCCCCCTAGAAAATTGAAAAATTGATATCCTCGCTCCGGTTTCACCTACATGTATGAAATTTGGCAGACAGATGTAACATGTGGAGACGCACAAAAAAGCCTCTGGGAGGTATGCCCAAAACTCAACAGGAAGTCAGCCATTTTGAATTTAATAGCGATTTTCGCCCATTTTTAGCGTTTTATAGGTCGCGTACTTCAACGAACTCCTCCTACAAATTAAATCCGATCGACTCGATATTTGGTCAGGACCATCTTAAGACCTTAAGGATGAAAAGTTATTCAAATGGTGAGTTTTCACTGAACGACCTGACCGTGGCGTGGCGGCCATTTTGGGCCATTCGCCATGAAACAGGAAGTTGTTGTAACTCCACCGTACATAGTCCGATCTGCCCCAAATTTCTCAGTCATGATAAGGGTCCAGTCCTGATGTCATTCAAATGCAAATATATACTCAAAGCCCCGCCCCAAGTCGTTAGCCACGCCCCCTTTCATAACTCATGAACCCGGGCTTTATCCTAAAAGTCTCGGGTGGTGCAATTCAACAGAAGTGCTTGATAAGTTGGTGAAGGTTAACAAGATGTACTAAGAGCAGTCAAATTCCCTCCAAATATACAAGTATCAGATGACTCATAGTAATAATGGCCCCAGTGCCCAATATTCCCTACACAGATCCCCAGAGATCCTGGAGAGACACAGTCACAACCAAAACAAAATCCACAATGCTCCTCCAAAACCTGAAGCTCAACAATCAGCTGGAGCCTCCTTTACAGTACCCTGATAATTGAAGCAGACCAGGTACCATTCAGCAATAATGGGAACCACCCTCACCTGCCAGTTTATAGGAGCTGTCCCTGACTTCTTTGCAACGTTAAAGAGGTGTGTCAGCCAAGACAACACAACAATATCGAGCGCCTTCAGCATTTCAAGGTGAATCTCATCCAACCATGACGCTTTGCCACATAGGAGCTTTTTGTCTTCCTCAGTCTTTAGACTTCTCCTCGAAGGGTGTAACTCAAAAAAACTCCTTTTACCACCCTCACGCAGTGGTGTGCAGTCAGGGTGGGCAGGGTAGGCACTGCCTGCCCGAGGCTATTAGCAAAAATGAAATTATTCAGTTAAAGTTAGGTTTATTTTTCGATTGCAGATACCTTACAATAGGTTTGAATGTGGCAGCATTTGGTGCCTAATAAAAATTACTCAACATCACCATCTTCTGGCCAGGCAGAGGCTGCACAAGCTATTCAGCCCTGCGTTGTATGCTAGCCTTGCCTGTGGGAGGCAGTAAGGTAGCCGTTGTCAACACAGAGCAGCCTTTCCATGTCATATTATCGTAAGGATGTGGGTTTGCGCATGCGCAATCAGTTCCCATATAGTTTAATATGTACGTAAAAAGGCAGATCGCTACGCTGCCTTTGAACGTAACTGTACTATGCCAGTGCTGCACTTCTACGTTCACGGTGCTTTCGTGAATTGACACACACCCTCCCTCTCCTTCGTACGTGCAGCAAGTTGAAGCGCGAGCTCACCGACATGATGACACCGCTATCGCATCTAAAACAATTTTCACGGCTTTCTTCTGAAGAAAAGCATCAACGTTTAAGTGTTGGGAGACCAACGCCTGACCTAGCAGATCTTTACCAAAGGAAGGGACAGAAAATTGTTCGTACTTTTCAGACCGAGTGGTACAAAAGGAAGGATTGGCTCTGTGGATGTTGTACACTGAACAGGCTGTTCTGTTCCCCATGTTTGCTGTTTGGCTGTACCACCAACGAGGTCTGGACTAATGCAGGATATTGTGACCCGAACAACTTGCCCTGTGCGATAGCCAAGCACGAAAAGTTTGTGGTCCACACTCAGAGCCAGATTGCTCTGAAAACATTTGGACACAGCAGAATCGACCTGGCTTTGGATGAACAATGGCGGCTGAGCGTTAGCATCCACAATGTGAAGGTAAAGAAAAATAGAAAAAAACCTAAAAAGTCTCTGTAAGCTAGCTTTCCGTGAGAACAATGAGAGTGCAAGTTCCTCAAACCGGGGGGATTTCATTGAACTGTTGCACCTGTTAGCCAGCAAGGATGCTAATTTAGCCTTCCACTTGGCATCATCTACAGTGTTTTCCGGCACGACAAACAGGATCCAAAATGACTTAATTGAAGCGATTGCAGATGTTCTGAAGGAAGACATTAAAGAGGAACTGAGTGTGGCACAGTTTGTTGCATTGGAGGTGGATGAAACCACAGACATCACAGACTGGTGCTGAATAATATCCACAGTGCAGCTACAATGAGAGGTGTATTTACCCTATGCCTGTCAACTGTGCACATATGGTGTAAAACGAGCTGGCTATTATCACAATCTTAGCGATTATATTTTTATTGCAAAAATAGGCCGACTGGCCCTCATTATGCATGCGTCTTCTTCCATCCAGATCCAGATCAGTACGATTGAATCGTGTTTCAACCACCGGACAGCACGCAGCCAGGGATCGGATTGGGTACAGAATGGCTGGTTATTAACTTTTACATATTTCTTTATTTAAAAAATAAAAAAAAAATAAAATGCTTGAGGGGGCTTAACTGGGGCTAATCAGATTTGTGACGTGGCTACAGCATCCCCTAGCCCTGGGGTAGCGCCGTGCTTGACAGCGGCGGTCGTTGTGAAATATTGTACATGGTCAAAGATCGCCATCTTGTGTTGTAAGTTAAGTTTATTGATTTGAAATAGCTGATGTTCGTAATAGCTGATGTCAGGATAACCGTGTGGATGCCATGAATTATGGGGAAGAGCTGTTGCACATTTTGAATACGTGGATCTGTGCAGACTATTGTGCATAAGCCGATTCGTTGTGAAGTTTTTGCTCTCTCTCTCTTTCTCTGTCTGTTTGTCTCTCTTACACAAACAATGCACTGCAGTTATCAGATGCAGCCTATTGGGAGAGTGTTGTAATGGGGACTGTAATGGAGTAATTGTTTAAGTTTGGTAATGGTATTTTACGACCTCTATTTTGAAGGATTCTCTTAGAATGCGTTGTGCACTCGCCTGCCGACACACGATACATGTGTGTGCGTCTCGGTCTGTGACTGCCTACGTGGCCCTATAGATCTCACGGCACGTTACTGCCCTCATGATAATTTGATGACCGCCTTATCAATAGCCACACTTGTTAAATGTACTGTATGGCATTTGCTGTATGATACTGAACAATCAATAGAGCTACTGTAGACCTTATAGATTGTAGCTTATTTTAAATACATTGGTATCTGTGTATATGTCAGTTGCCAAGTTACGAGAAATTTTAGTACGGAAATGCCAAACTAGGTTGGATTTGGACATAATGTAAAATCAGTGTCACTTTTACAGTTTGTATTCCAGAGAGCACTGACAATGTAAAATGTCTCGCTCTGTCTGTATCTTGGTCATAAAAAGGGTAACTGGACATAACTGTCACTATAATGCTAAGATGCTAACATAGCTCCTCAGGGATTGAAGCTGTAATTTTTCTCATTTTGACAATCTAACCGGTGACAACACATTAGTTAAGTTTGCAAGGACTATGGCTGTTAGTAGTTGTTGTTGGTTTTGTTTAAATATGCTGCATTGTAATTTTATGGGTTATTGTTGTTCGGACGATTAAGCTAAGACAGCTTGTTGCCATGGTAATTATTCACATATCAAACTCGTTTTTTTCCACACTAACTGGCAACTTGATCGCTGACGACACACGAGACAAAACGTTATACCAACGTCGTTATACTATTTGCTCAATAGCCTTGTTAGAAGTGGGAATCAAACGTCAGATATCTTCCACAGATATAAATAAACATTAATTTTGGACCCATCAACATTTTTAAAATGATTAATTCACAGTCATAATAATTTTTTGGAGGAAAATCCATACTTTTATTCGGCACATTTCTGAAGGGTAAACAATGTTTTTCTATAACCTTTAATATCCCAGAACAAGATTCTGTGGTCCAAGACACCCTGTAGGCCTAATATGACAGAATAGAACCCCTTCCTATTATAATAATGCCCTGGGCTGTCACTTGGAGCCTGGATGCTCTGGTTCCCATCAATAGCTGTAACAACGTCTTGAGTAATCCTGCAGGCTGTTAACATACATCACACAGGTAGGAGAGGGATCTTAACTCCAGGTTGGTAACAACCAACCTTCACAGACAAACAGCAACATGCGGTTAAACAGGTTGTTGGTTCAGTTTTGGGTGATCAACAGTAGCTCATCTGTGATATCCTGCCTTTGTTATGGAGGCATGTGAGGGATAGACCTTGGATGACCCCGGCTAGGTATAACCATAGACTGTATAAAATATGGACGTAGTCTCAGTGACATCACCCATAGGTTTCTGAGGAGCCGTTGTGAAGCTCAAAGTGGGTGGCTCCAGCCTTCACCATCTTGGCAGTGACGACACAGCCTAACTCACGACTAATCCAAAAATGGGTAAAGAGGTGGATCGTCGGTGGAGCTGAGGCGGGCGGCTAGTAGCTAGCGACCGGGTACGGCACCCACCTGTCACTCAAAGTTCAACGCCCTCATTATGCCTAACTTTAAGCCTTAATATAAATTAAATGGGTGAGTTACTAGCCTACGTGTTTATTTGCATATAGAGCGGGGAAGTGAGATCCGATCACAAGTGGTCACTCAAGACGCATGTGGAGACGCATTCTAATGCCAGGTGTGAACAGACTTACTTAAAGCTGTCTACTTCTGATCGGATCACTCAGGACGCATGTTAATGCCAGGTCTGAACAGGGCCAGATAGCTCAGGTGTCACTCTGTGGCCAAATACAGCATTCCTCTCTAAGGTACTGGCATGCTCACACCTCAATCAGCCTATCCAGCTTGCACAGTTTGACCCCCCATTAGGAGAGGTGGAGGAGAAGTCAAGACGGTTATGTGCATATGGCCGTCGGAACAACGCTTTGTCTGTTATGGTGGTCCTAGGAAGGGCCGTGCTCTGTCAAAGCAGTGCCTGTCCCACTGGATTGTGGATTTCATTGCCTACGCATACAGAACGAATGACTGTTCTCTACCATCGAGTAAAATGCCACTTTACCACGAGTGTCTCCATGTTGTGGGCAACCCTGAGAGAGGTCCCCTTGGAGGACATATTTGCCGTGGCCTCATGGGCGTCACCGAGCACTCCAGATACTACAGAGTGAATGTTGCCATCCTCCATTCATTGGGCGTGGTTCTTCTGCAGAGTTCTTCCTGCTTTATCTTTATGAGGTAGGTACTCGGGATTCCTCGCAACTCTGTTGTTATAGGTCATCCAGTGTTAAGCACTGCCTCTGGCGGTCAGGAAAGGATAAAATATAATGAGAGTTACGGATGTAACTACGGTTCTATGAATCCTGGACGACCTCCAGACTTCTCAGTCACTCGGAATATCGTGAACCCGCGAGACCATTCTGTAGGAATGATCTCGTGGATGACACTGGAAATTACACTTCTGTTGTCACACGTGACTTTATATAGGGCAACATGTTTTTTTCTCTGGTGTTCTTCGAGGTCTTGGTGTCTTAATGTGGTATTTTAGAGGGATTATTGATCTTTCTTATCAATTTTCGAGTGGGAAAAATTGTTAAATTTAGCACCAAATCTGTGTAGCAAATGGTATCAACCCAAAAATTGCCACAACAACTTATGAGACATAATAGAGCATGGGAATGACCATCATATATTTCCATCATAATGTTCTTAGTCCTTTTTACACTTTTACAATTTATTTTAATTTATTAATTAATTAAATAATTCACATTATTTTTTAATCATGACTGGAACAGCTTGACACAGGGGGACTATTGTGGGTCTCAGAGGGTTCAAATAAGATAATATAGAACAGTCGAGATTAAACCATAGAATTAAATTTACAGTGCAGTGCATGATATTAATAAATAGTTCCAAATTTAACTTGCAATGGAAAACACTACAGTCTACGCAATGCACTGCATCACTGAATAGAGTGTACAGAACAAGAAGCACATGCAATGCCAGCAGTGTGATAATAGAAGTCAGTGTGAGTAAGAGCATTCCTTTCCACAGTATGTCAATATGTCAATATGTCAAACTGTTTCCTCCCTGTCAGTACAATGTTAACACAATGACACCAAGGACATTACGTCAAGGATATTTTTATCTTGTTTTTCTTTTGTCTTGGGCTCACTGATGCATGACACAAAACCAATTATAAATGAAAAACTAACTGATGTGCATTACTGCTATTTTGTGAGAATTATTAAAAGGCACCCAAATTATAGTTACAATGGACTTATTTCCATTGTTGTCCCTGGTCTTTACACAATCTACAAACCTTTATTAAGACAGACATGCATTCTATGTCTGATATAAATTTATACTGTTAGTAAAGAAAAAGTAGAGAACTAGAAAACTCAACAAAAAAAATCGATAAAAAATACATTTTCAGAAAGCAGAAGAGGATAAAAAGTAGTAAAGACACCCAAAAAATAAATGATTCTCATTTAAATTTAGAAATTAAGAATAAGTTATTTATACTTCACTTCTAACTAAGCATTGTCAATTTGTTTTTTTAAAAAAGGGCGTGGGAAGGTGTGTTGAAATGCTTTTCAAGTGACTAAAAAGGAGGTGAGCTGTAAAAATGGGATCACACCCAATCCCAGAGGTTTTTACGCATGCATGTGACGTACATTTATTCAACACCTTGACAGTATATAAAGTGTAGCGGCGCTGATAAGGTGTAGTATATCCATCGAGGAAAACTAATACAGTACTTACCTGTTCATCATGATGAAGCTGATCCTTTCACTGACTCTCATCTGCGCACTCTCCAGCACAGGTAACGTTATTCTTACAATATAGTTTCTGCAGGTACAATAGAGCCTAATTAATTTTTCATTTTACCAGAAATTATTTTAAATCTTACTGTTAATATCACCAGATAATTTATTTTGATTAACCATGACACTTTTCATATACTTGAAAATTATAGATAAGATAGGATAGAGAAAATATAACACTTAATTCATACCCAGAGCTAAATTCACATGTTATAGTACAGCAGTTGAAGACGCAATCTAAAGAGGTAGGATACCGATAAAGACAATTTAGAATAATAAATACAACAAGATAAGAAAATTAAGTAAACAAAATTCTATTCAAAATCTACATTCCAATACTTAGGCAATATACATGGCAAGACTTGGCTGCGCAAGTATATATGTGCAGAAATAAAAAGTCTAGTAGTGCTGTTAGACACTTTTTAACTATTACAAGCTTGTGTCATTTAAAATCCTTTTACACAATCAGAAGAGTTTTCAGCATTTACAGACCATCAATACACTTCAGACATTTGATTTGACGTTTAAGATGTGATCATCATTCATTGACTCTTTTCCTCCCCATTGCAGCTGGAGCACTTCAGTGTCAAACTTGCAGAGATTTGCAATGTTCAACCACAGTACCGCTAACATGTGCCTCAGAGACGATGTGTGTAACAGCTGCCATTCAAGGTAGTCATTTCATTTCTTTATGTCATAGTACTTCTGAGTGAAATACACATACTGCAAAGTATTTTGTTCTTCCCGCCAACATTAACAAACTGCCGTTTTGATTTTGTAGCCACTTCATCTGGAACTACAGTACCGCAAATCTTCAAGGCGTGTGCATCGTCCTCTCTGTGTCCAGCCACAGGCTCTCAGACATTTTCAGCCAACTTGGGTGTTAGCAGTGCAGTTGCATCTGCTAGGTGCTGCAATACAGATAACTGCAATGCAGACACTCTACCTTGTAAGTACAGATGGATAAGTAGCTTATTTAAGATAGGATGGATAGGAAAAGAACATTGACATCCTGCCATCTTCTGACACGTTCAATTTTCATTTTGTGACGCTTAAATGTTCTCTCTTCCTCAAACAAATTATTTTCTTTTCTGTTTCAGTCCCTGCTACTCAGACAGATAACAGCCTACAGTGTTTCACTTGTAACCCCATCACCTCTCAATGCACCTCTACATTACAGTGTAAGGGAGCGGAGGACCGCTGCTTTCAAGCAAGTGGTGAGTCTTTATCATTCATAGTTTACAAAATGTGTTTTACTACATTAAAGTATCTCAAACAAATTACTACATGTGCGATCTGGAAAATCAACCAGTGGTGGAAACTGTGAAGTACATTTACTGAACTTTACTGAACAATTTTGTATATTTTTATTACACTTACATTATTCTTCTAATCCACAACATTTCAGAGGTACATATTGTACTTTTTACTGCACTACACTACTAATAGGGAACTAGTACTGCACATCTACATTTATATGACAGTTATAGTGACTAGTTACTTTACAATAATTTATGTTATGATCATCTCCCAAAAATGCAGCCCACAGTTGGTAAAGTCGTTAAAATTAGCTCCACCTCAACAAGTTACATATCATAATGAATTAAGTATATATAACAATAGAACACTCTGAAAGAGGAAGTACTTTTACTTTTGACACTTTAGTATATTTTTACATTGTGGTATTGCTTATTTTAGTAAAGGATCTGAATACTTCTTTCTTAAATTAGCTAACTGACAACAATAGAAGCTGCATTGTGAAACAATGATTTTTCATCTACAGTGACAAGTGGGTCCAGCACTCATACAGCATTTGGCTGTGCATCTGCAAACCTGTGTGCAGCTGCTGCCAGCCTGGGTAGCCTACCTTTCTTGCAAAATGTTGGTACCATCAGCAGTGGACCATCCTGTTGTGGGACCAGTTTATGTAATACTGCCACAACAACTGGAACTCCGACGACAACAAGCACTGCCGCGACAACAACAACCGCTGCCACGACACCAACAACTGCAGCTCTGACCACAACAACTGCTGTCCCAACAACGACAACCACCGCCCCGACAACAACAACCGCCACCCCGACAACAACAACCGCTGCCACGACACCAACAACTGCAGCCCTGACCACAACAACTGCTGTCCCAACAACGACAACCACTGCCCCGACAACAACAACCGCCACCCCGACAACAACAACCGCTGCCACGACAACAACAACCGCTGCCACGACACCAACAACTGCAGCCCTGACCACAACAACTGCTGTCCCAACAACGACAACCACCGCCCCGACAACAACAACCGCCAACCCGACAACAACCGCTGCCACGACACCAACAACTGCAGCTCTGACCACAACAACTGCTGTCCCAACAACGACAACCACCGCCCCGACAACAACAACCGCCAACCCGACAACAACAACCGCTGCCACGACACCAACAACTGCAGCTCTGACCACAACAACTGCTGTCCCAATAACGACAACCACCGCCCCGACAACAACAACCGCCAACCCGACAACAACAACCGCTGCCACGACAACTGCTGCCCCAACGACGACAACCGCCACCCCGACAACAACAACCGCTGCCCCAACGACAACAACTGCCACCCCAATGACAACAACCGCCCCCTCAACAACTGCCAGTGACTCCTGCTGTATCAGACTGTGTATGATCCATCTGCTGCTCGGACTCATCATCTTTACCCTCTGTTAGAATAAGAGGGCTTGGACAGAGCGCCTATGAAGCCACCAGAAGGACTCTGAAACAGGGTTATTATCGTCAACAAAACTGAAACTAAAACGAAAATAAGCATTGAAATATTGTCGTAAACTGAAACTACATAAAAAAGATACCCTTTAAGAAAAACTAAAACTGAACTGAAATGATACTGCCTTAAAAAATGTGTAATAAATAAAATAAAAATTAACATAAATTAATTTCTGTTTTGGATTTTTAGCTATAGTATATCACTACCGAAAATAGGACACAGCCTCAATTTCCGTCAACTCTCGTGACATTGAACCACAGAAATTGAACAGACTTGACATTCCAGCAGATGGCGTTATGCCACGCAATTGCTTCACAATTAATCCCTATTGTTTTCACATGCAGTCTAGTCTTGTAGAATTAAATAACAAGAACATGATTGAAATATTGTAGGACATTAAATGCCATTTAATCAAGCTATTCGGCTCAGGTCTAATGTTAACCGACTGGGGTCAGGATGAAATTGCAGGTGACAAGTTTTCTTCTGAGTGTGGTAGTGAAACAGTACTCAAGTTGATTCCCAAATTAAAAGATTTAAACATTATGGTCATTCCTACACAGTTCTCAAACCACGTATTTTGTATGTGTATGTAGTTCTGAGACATTATACGTGGCCCTAACAAAAACAAACTAAAACTAAACCTTTCTAAAAAAAATAAAAAAATGCTAAAACTAGCAAACACATAATGACAACTAACTAAAGCTAAATTAAAATGAAATTGAAAAGTGAAAACTAAAATAAAATAAAAACTACTTGAAAATTCAAAACTATTATGACCTTGATCTGAAAAAACATTTTGAAGCCTGGACTTTACTGCTCACTGCCATCTATAGTTGGCAGTTACAGGGGCTAGAAAATCCAAATGTAGGAAAAAGCGGATTGAGTCTGGGTGAAGCTGAGGTGTGACAGGTAGGCAACAATGTAATAGACACACACAAATATTCACAAGAGGACACTACACTTTTTGGCCCACTATCATCCTGAAAACAATTTGATTTCACAGTTACATACAAGGGATAATCCAAAATGTGCTGTGTGGCTATTGAATGAGGTTGCTTTGTAAGAGTTGCGAAAACAAAGCACACCGCTCTGGCCTAACAAGACTGCGTATTGCAATGGTGTAACAGATCAAATAGAAATAGAAATGTCATTCTATAATGTAACTATTTATTTTTTCCTCAAGAATATTTTTATTGAATTTTAAACAACTCAACAAAATATATACAGGAGATACAGATAGGTCAGATAGGTCAAATAAACAGAGCACATCTATGATAGAGGAGCACAATGCGCAGTCAAGTCCAAATCATCCCTCACCCCCACTAGCCCCATCTACAAGCCAGAATTCCATATATTAAAGGGTACTTCATACTTGGAGTAACACATTGCAATACTCAACATTGATGGATTGCAGCTGTGGTTGGTCTTTTTTTATTTTTCAAATTGTACTTTACAGTAATTTTGGGTTATGTTAGGTTTTGAATGTAAATTTAACCATTTGTTCACTCGTAAGTAAACATGCAAAATGGACTGTAAACACTGTTTTGGTGGTGGTTAAGTCATGTCACTGTCATCGAATGCATTTTGCGTCAAAGCAATGAAAAGTTAGCTGACAGAATAGTTACAGCTTTAGACATCAAAGAATTCACAATCATTTTTTATTGATTTGCCAAAAGCCTTTGACACTGTAGCTCATAATATATTATTAAATAAACTTCAAGCTCATGGTGTTAAAAGCTACTTGCTTAACAGGAAACAGTATGTTATTTGGAATGGAACTAACTCATCATACAGCCACATACAGTGTAATTTTCCACAAGGTTCCATATTAAGTCCTCTTTTATTTCTTATACATCAATGATTTGCATTTCATATCAAAAGAAGTGCTCTTTATTTTATATGCCGATGATACCAATATTTTTCTTACAGATAAAGATGAACATACATTGATGACACGTGTGAACAATGTTTTAGATAGGATGGATATCTGGTTCAAATGCAATGAATTATCCCTTAATGTTAAAAAGAGTGCTTACATGATCTTCAAACCTAAAAATAGAACCCTATCAGGTCATCCTCGCCCCATTCTCATAGCTAATAATGCACTTGAATAGGTTCCCCATGTCAGGTTCTTAGGTGTAATCACTGATGATAAGAGTGTAAAACATATCTCGTCAAGAAAAACATTTCTGGATGTATATTACTCTATGATTTATCCTTTCATATCTTACGCTAATATAGCATGGGCAAGCACATATAAATCCAGTCTCTATTCCATCTTTTTATTACAAGAAAAGTTTGTTAGAATGGTCCCAACTATAGGTGGAAGGCTCATACTGCCCCATTATTTCAAACTCTGTGTCAGATCCACTGTTATCACGCCAGATCTGTTGATCTTCTACAGTTCTACAGCCAGTTTTCAATTAGGTACAGGGATCCAGTTGTTTGGAACAGCTTTCCTGCTTCACTTTGCAGTCACTCCTCATTTCTGTTTTTTAAAAGACATCTTAAACAACTTCTCTTGACAGAGTACAGTATTTTGTAAATGAGGTGGATACAGTGTATGAAAGCAGTGCAAACATTTGTTATTGTCATCCTGTTTCTTATTTATTTATTATTATTTTGTTCTCTTTTTTTCCCTCCTGTCTTTTTATCTCTAGCATTTCTTGTTTGGAAATAGTATTCTTTTCATTCTTTTAGATATTTTAAAAATATATATTTATGTCTGTTTTCAATTGGGTGAGTTCCTTTTACAAGTCCTCAGGGGTTTTTTCAACCCACCTGTGCATTTATTTATGTTATTGTATATCTCTTCTATTTTGTTTTATTTTATTATATGCACAAATAAAGAACTAAAGTTATCCACAGTTTAGTCAACATTTACTGCTGTTGTCCTGACTGAAGCAATGCTTGTGACCAGTTGTAAAAAACTGTAATGCAGAAAATAAACCATTTTTAAAAACTAAAAAGACAAAGGTAAATTTGGGAAGGGACACACAAGGTAATTATGACCAATAGCAAAAAAACAAGACTCGGTCAAAACCGAGTATATGGCTGGACCGTACGGTCAAGTCTGTGAATTTGTGGCTAAATTGTTATACGAATAGTCAGTGGTCATGTCTATAATGTTTTATCAACAGTTTTTTTCACTTATATATTAATGTTTGATTGAAAGCCAACTTATAATGAAGCAAATTACATTCTGTAATAGTATGGTAACATTTACTACTCAGTATATTATACATTGTATACAAGGTGAAAAGGTATAAGCATGACATACAGTATGCAAGGTTAAAAGTATTTCAGTTTTTTATGAAAGCATGTGTATCAAAAGCATTCATCATATAGTGGTGTTCAATATATACATACGTTGCGAAAGTTTCTCAGCGTTGAGATATTCCCGCTGTCATCACTGACGTTGTTGTTGCCGTATTTATTCCTAGATGGAGTGTTAATGGAGCAGCTGCAATGTTAACGTAGCCTACCACTGATCGATCCGAACTCCATTCAGAAAACAAGCATTTTAAAAGTTGTTTGCTTGTTGTGTTGCGGACAGACTTGACAAAGAATGAATTCGGTCTTTTTACAAATCGACATCATAATGTCATTATTTCGGCACTATTTTGATCCGTTTATTGCAATTAAATCACAGCACAGTCTGTTTATTTTGGGTTTATACGGCAGTAGCGACGTGTGGCTGCTAGATACAGTCAGTGAAATGGTCCCTTTAATGGAAATGGAGGAAAGCGAGGCGAAAATTTCCTCACGCTTGGAGTGAATGCACGGTAACACAATACGAAGCACAACATAACGTAACTCAAACGAACATAAACAGTAGCACATGCACAACAACAGCACTATGTAATGTTACATTAAACCGCTGACACGCTCCCCAGAAAACGTAAACACAGAACTGTTCTCCGGCTTTTCATTTTGAAAGAGCAACGACCAATGAGGAAGCTCCAGCAGTCGGCCGACCAATCCTGTAACTTCATCACTCAGTCAGTCACTCACTCAGTGATAGACTTTTGCGTTTGTAGGGCTGGCCCTCTGCGGTCCAGCCAAAGATGTACAGTGGCTGAGTGGAGATTTTAGACAGAGACATCAATTTTTTTTACAAACTTTTTTTTTTTTTTTTAAATGAATGGTATTAAATACAGCCTCCCTTGTTTTCTCTATGATAAATAGCCATGGCATTAGGATGATGATTCACATTGATCCGCCCCTAATCCGTAAATAATGGAGCTGATGAGCTTTGTCTCTATGAGGCAGGTGAGTGTGAGGCAGCATGGAAAGGGCCCAAATGCAGATAACCCAGACAGACAGGAACAGTTCAGTGATTTATTGAAAAAGTGAAGGCACATAAGCTTACTGGCATGAGGAACAAGTACAAACAGGAGTAACAGAGAATCCATGGGTGAACAGGACAGGGAAAAGGTACAGCCAGACAGGCAGGTAAGGGTACAGGTTCAGGTTCAGGGGGCTGGAAAGCAAAGGCACGAAGCAACATTGACGATCTGGCCCTGATTGGGGAAAAGGGACTGGTAAGTACTGTGGATGTGGAAGTCAGGTGACTGGGACAGGTGGAAACGTCTCAGGGCATCTGATGGACAGGTAGAGAATGGCAGTGACTGCAAGGTGTCATAGAAATGCAGAGGCCTGGGGAAGTGGGAATGGCAGAAGGGAGAGACAGAGAGGGAGGTTGTGACCATGTTATACCCAGCATACTGGTTTTACTTGTTGAATCATGTGTTTTTGTTTCTCAGAGAACCATTATTGTGTTATTAATAAAGTAGGCAACATTGGTAGTGTGTAGGAGTGGCAATTCAGCAAAAGCGGGTGTGGCAATGTTCTCACATTCCTGGAGCAACTGTACAATTTGAAGAAATCTAAAGGGCTAACAAAGGATCACTGGAACACAAACTAATATGTAGGTATATTTGATCTGGAATGTTTTTTAAGGTTTCAACTTTTCATACAATTTGAGATGAAATGTAAGTCAATCAAACATGGGTGGTCAAGGCATGTATGTAAAATGTTGTTTTTTGTTTTTTTTACCGAAAATCTCCTACTAATTTATTCTTTAAAGTTTGGGTAGGTAACATTGGAGAAACCAGCAAGCTAGATTTTTAAAATGATCCAACTGAAAAACCCAGCCCAGTGTTGCCAACTCTTTTCAAATGAAAGTAGCCAGGAGCACTAGCTCCAAAATTCCCTAAATCTAGCGAGAAAGTCGCCAAGTCGGCAACACTGACAGCACGTCCCTTCAGGCCTCCCTCCAAAGCCACTCCCCCAAAATTAGCATTATGAACGTAAACATGACGTACTAATGAACATGGCTATTGTTAGTACTCACAGCTGTTAAGCTAGCAGCTTGTGGAAGACTCCAGTGACGCTCAATAAGTGCAAGGTATCATAAGCGCCAATTTATGTTTCTGCCAATGGTTGCCCAAATTAGTGAATACCACCAAAGTGATCATTTTCACCAAATCCCTTTTTTTGTGCTTGCTTTAGCAATTTTCAATGAATGTGACACTGCTCTACTACAAATTACAACAGGCTACACCAGTGTTTCCCACAGGGTTTAGTGAGACTGTGGTGGGTGGACGTCGGCCTCTCTAGAGGGATCGGAGGGCATGCCCCCGGAATAAACTTTTGTACATTTTAAAGTTTAATGCATCAATCTGGTGAACTTTGAGAGCAAACTTAAGAGGCTAGATCTATGAAGAACTTGACGGGTCGGGTGTGTTGCCGACATCGCCGCAGACCGTCAGAAGCAGGAGTACAACATCACTGCATCTGAAGGCCTCCGTAGTTCTACACCGTACTTGTTAAACTGTGTTAACACGAGCCGCAGAGTGCAAAACCGTGGTACCGCCAGCCGCCGTCTGGCGAACAGCATTTTTTGCACTCAGTGGCTCACGTTAACACAGTCTCTGAAAGGGAGGAGTGAGCAGGGGTACTGCAATACCACAATCTCCAACAACACCACTAGATGCCGCCAAATCCTTCACACTGTACCTTTAACTTGTTGACAATTACACCTTGAAACTTGAATAGACCTTAAATTTGCTTACAACTACATTATAGTGTGTTATAAAATCTTTTTTTATATGGAAAATAAGGTGGTGGTGATTCTTATTAGGAATATAAGAGCAGGAATATCAAAACAGCCAAACCTGGTTGGAAATTTTATGTTGTCCTCACGACACCCAATGTAGTGAAATCACAAACAAAGAGTTCTGTTTTTCATAAGTGAAAGTACACAAAAAATATTTGTGCTTTGAAAATAACTATTAAATAAAACAGTATAACATAAACTCAGTGGTTCAGGTATCTCTCTCATCACAGTAAAAGTTTATTCCAGAAATCAGAATGAATAAAAAACCAAACACATAATCCACATGACTAACAAATGGGAAAACAGGAGCTCTTGGTCATCCACCTGATATAAAACTTGACATTGAAATAAAAACATAGTGGTGTTTCATCAGTGCTTTCAGAGAGCAAGTCAAACTTTCTCTCGCTATGTGTCTTGGTAATACTTTATTCTAACAAAGTATGATCGTACAAGCAAAACAAATGTGTTCAGTTTATCTCTCTGTGTCTTTTAACGGATGGTTAAAGCTCTTCTTTCTTCTTTAGGATTATCAGACGCACCAAGTCAGCTATTTTGGGTCGGATTTCTTTGACAGAAACTTTTGATCCCCATGCATCCACCACGTTGCCATTTACATCAATGAGATACTTCCAGAAATTCCAGTCAGGCTCCTCTCCAGAAGTCTCTGCAGAGAGTGAGAGAAGAAAAAGAAGTGAAAGCCTCGTTCTTTCAAACAACAGTGTACGTTACAGTGTTTTCCATTTGGGCTCTCAGCTAGAAACATTTTCTTTCTTCCTAACTTTTTTCTATCTTTTTTTTGTTATATGTTTTAAGGGACTACTTTTTCTTTTACAAATCTCCAGAGCTTCTGGGTAAATCTTTGCAAACAATTACAATTTTAAAACTTTGATCCATACTTTTTTTTCACATCATCGGTCAATTCCACACCCCTGCTGTCCCACAATGCCTTGAGAAGTGATCCACTCGTGTCCCATAGGATGAACGTTCTTGTGTCAGTGGGTCTTCAGGCTTACCTTGTTGCTTCCCTTCTTTCCTACTTTTTTCACATCACTTATTCTTTTATTTCATTGCTACCCTCTTTCATTTATTCTCCCCTACAAGTTTACCTCCATTCTTAATTTCTCCCTTTACTTCTCCTCTTCTTTTCTTTTTTTTTCTTTTCAATTATTTTCTTGTGTCTTTTCTTTCTGACATCAGGTTTTCTTCTCTTCTTTCCTCCCTGCTATTCTTCGCTTCTGTTGTCCTTTCTTCCCTTCTTATCATTTTTCCTCTCATAGTGCCTTTAACACTCCTCTTCTTTTGATTCCTCTTGCTGCTCCTAATTTCAGCTTTTCAATCTATTAGTTATTGATTCTAGGGCTGTCTATCCATTAAAATATTTAATAGTATTATACAGTATTTAGTAATATTTAAAAAATTTTATCTGTTCAGAATGTTCCTTAATGGGAGATTTTCAACATGGGAGAGGGCAAATGTCTTGCTTTATGCAAATGTATGTATATATTTATTATTGGAAATCAATTAACAACACAAAACAATAATAAATATTGTCCAGAAACCCTCACAGGTATTGCATTTAGCAAAAAAAATGAGCCCAAATCATAACATGGCAAACTGCAGCCCAACAGGCAACAACAGCTGTCAGTGTGTCAGTGTGCTGACTTGACTATGACTTGCCCCAAACTGTATGTGATTATCATAAAGTGGGCATGTCTGTAAAGGGGAGACTCGTGGGTACCCATAGAACCCATTTTCATTCACATATCTTGGAGTCAGAGGTCAAGGGACCCCTTTGAAAATGGCCATGCAGTTTTTCCTCGCCAAAATTTAGCATTAAGTTTGGAGCGTTATTTAGCCTCCTTCGCATAGTATGACATGGTTGGTACCAATGGATTCCTTTTCTAGTTTCATATGATGCCAGTATCTTCACTATTCTCTCTATTTAAAACTGAGCCCGCTACAACCTAAAAGTTGCAAGTTGCGTTAAGGCCAACAATTACAAGTTATTATACATGTATGTTATTTACTTACTAGAAAATATACATTATACCATGTATTATATAGATATAAATGGATTACATGGTAATAGATTTTTTTTCATTGTTTATAGTCATTCCCAACAGCCTTTACTGGCGCAAAATACAGCATATCACAGATCACATGGTTAAGATCATATCTGCCTGTTTTACACTCTTTGGCCACCAGGTGGTTGCGTGTGCACATGAAGCCTCGAGAAATGAACCCTTTTTCCGAACCAATTTGCTGGAAAGCTTCAATGCTTCATGAAGCTTCAACTCGCCATCACTACAAAGAGGCAAATAGACGCAAGTTCGACAGGTGTTCGGTTCTGCCTTCCCCCCCAACAGAGTTAACCAACACAAATAAAATCTTCCCCTGTGGTTAACACTAATACTTCTGCATATGATTTGAGTATCAAATATACTGAATGTACTGTCCATGTTTTGTCATTCATGTCATTTTTCATTTCTGAATATCTAATATTTTCCCTATAATGATGTGATCCTCCAGGTTCCGCTGTGTTAATTAGAGACGTGATTGTCTTTCAGGCTCATTTGCTTAACAAACTAAACATCTTCATGTGATGCAAGAGCAGACTTCCACCAACACCAAATCATCTCACTCACCGACAAGATACTTGTAGACATTGTTGGCTCCGGTTCCGACGACAG
The DNA here is from genome assembly GCA_916701645.2 of Sebastolobus alascanus. Lineage (NCBI taxonomy): Eukaryota > Metazoa > Chordata > Actinopteri > Perciformes > Sebastidae > Sebastolobus > Sebastolobus alascanus. The sequence goes on along the minus strand of CAKAOJ020000964.1, from coordinate 3,190 downwards.
CGATTTTACTGAACAGGGGGAAGGAGACCCCGTAGACTCTGCGCACAAAGCTGTCGATCTCCTTGTCGCTGCCGGGCTCCTGCTGCCCAAACTGGTTGCAGGGGAAGGCCAGTACGTTGAAGTGATACGGCCCAAAGTCCCGCTGGAGCTGCTGCAGGTCTTTGTAGTGCTCCTCGGTGAAGCCACATTCACTGGCTACATTCACCACCAGGGACACCTAAAGCCACAGGAACACACTGTGAGAACTCTACAGTAACAGTCCTGAAAGTCACAAAACAATAACTAGCAGCAACTGGGGAGCTGTAAACAGCTGTTCACGTACCTGAATGAGAGCAGATCTACTGAACCTGCTCTGTGCACATCACCTGTTAGTTTTGTTAGCTTGTGTTTATTTCGATTATTTTTTCTACGGATTGAGATTCAACGCAATTATTGGGACATAATTATTAATTAACACAAATTAGTTTTGACGCCACTAATTTCTTTAACGTATTAAAGCAATTTGCAATTTTTAGTTAACCTCTTAAAAATCCGACGGGCCGCCGTCTTTCGGAGGTTGACCTCTGACCTCAAGATATGTGAATGAAAACGGGTTCTATGGGTACCCACGAGTCTCCCCTCTACAGACATGCCCACTTTATGATAATCACATGCAGTTTGGGGCAAGTCAGCACACTGACTGACTGACAGCTGTTGTTGCCTGTTGGGCTGCAGTTTGCCATGTTATGATTTGAGCATTTTTTTTATGCTAAATGCAGTACCTGTAAGGGTTTCTGGACAATATTTGTCATTGTTTTGTGTTGTTAATTGATTTCCAATAATAAATATATACATACATTTGTATAAAGCAGCATATTTGCCCACTCCCATGTTAATAAGAGTATTAAATACTTGACAAATCTCCCTTTAAGGTACAATTTGAACAGATAAAAAATGTCATTAATTTGTGATTACGTATGGACAATCATGCGATTAATCGCGATTAAATATTTTAATCGATTGACGGCCCTATTTTAAACATTTACTATGGTGTTTTTTAACTATTTGAGATACTATGATCTATTTCCTCCTGATTATTTTATCTACTGTATTTAAGAGTAACTTAACATGAGTCAGAAGAGAAGTTTTACCTCTCTAAACCTATCTGGTTGAATGTTTCCTGGCTGTTTCACCTCAGGGTGTGGTTGGTGTAACACCCTGCAGTGATGTCACAGTACTGGCACACCATGGCCTGTACACCCTGTACATCACTGCAGCAGCGTGAGAAGTTAAGCACAGTAGTGGAAAGTAACTAAGTACATTTACTCAAATACTGTATACCGGTAGGTACAATTCTGAGGTACTTGAGTATTTCCCACTTCACTACATCTAGAAGGAAATATTGTACTTTTACTCCAGTACATTTACCTGACAGCTGCAGTTACTGATTACTCTACAGTTTATCACAGTTAATCTTGTGTCCCTTTGGAGGGTCCTGACCCAAAGGTTGGGAACCACTCGACTAAACTACTACTGCATATACAATATGTAAGGAATAGAGCCGGTCATTGTTGTGAAATAAACCCCTTCAGTTGGGCCTGTTATTACACGGCTACTTACTTAAGAAATCAATAATTTGACATAAAAACGGTCCGGCAGAGTCCGACATCAGAACTGCGTCCATAGCAACGGTCTGCTATAAAGAAATAACAGACCGCCTGTGATTGACCAATCAGAATCAAGTATTCCACAAAGCTGTAATAAAAAGTAGTTTTAACTAGCCCCACCTCCACCAGCTACAACAGTAAAATGCTAATTATGCACTTATGCATCAGTATTAACAATCAGTAATGTCAGATCTACTAATATATCAGTCACAGGGGCAAAACGAGTACTTTTACTTTGATACTTTAATTGCTGCTAATACTTATGTACTTCTACCTAAGTATGATTTTTCATGCAGGACTGAGTATTTTTTATTGCTGTATTGGTACTTTTACTTCGGTAAAGGATCTGAATACTTCTTTCACCAAATGAGAGGTCTGATGAGTTCAATGCTTTTGTTGTTTACCTTTTCATGTTAAGTGTTAGTGTAGGTCCATGGATGGACCTGTATAGATACATGGCATAGAGACAGTTGAGTATGTTAGTGCAGGTTAATACAGCTTCATGCTTCAGCTCACAGTCAATCAGGAAGTTTCTGCAAAGAACAGGAGAGCCCCTCACCTAAGCACATGCAGGCGTTATTTAATTTAGACTACAGACTGACAGTTTGATGATCATCTAGTGCTGACACCTAGTGTCACAATCAAGCAAGTGTGATGTATCTGCAAACCTCAGAGTTATGTGTATTATACAATAGACCCTATATACAAACCAAATCCCTCACAACCACAGCGGCAACTTTCTTAAAACAGCAACTGTGCACTATGTATAAAATGTTCGGAATGCAGTAATAACTAGGTATTAAAAGTTGAAATAGATCTTAACTGGGGTCATTGGTGAGGTGTTTAGGGGAGCCTCCTTTGAAGCTCTGTTTAAGAGAACAATTTAAGGGAAATTACAGAAGGTCTGGTATGTTTGTATTCATATCTAATTTTTTTTGATAAGATTATTTTTTAAAAGATGACTATAAATATAAATGTCAGGTGGGGACATGTAGTGTTTGTTTTGAATACTACAGTCATACAAATAGCCTACTATATGCTGCCCACAAATTAATACATTTTAATGTTTCTTCATTCTGTTCTACTTTGCTGTCATGTGGTGTCTTTTGATACGAACTGTGTTGAACAAAACGCGATTGGCTAATTGCAATAAAGAAAAACAATCATAAGTAGAAACCTAATAGAAAACCCCGTAATGTTCAGTCTCATTTAATGACTCAGACAAAATAAAATAAAATCTGCAGGTAAACATCCATTGTGGGCAGATTAAGGCTAATCCGGTCTGCTGATCCGTACCTGGTTTGAATGAAAACTCTCCTGCAGCTGCAGGGGCTCTCTGAATATTGTCAACTTGTCTCTTACGACTGGTACTGTTCCCACTAGTTTCAAGACAGCCATTGTTAAACCTCTACTTAAAAAACCGCATCTGGACCCAGGGTCTCTAAATAACTATCGACCAGTCTCAAACCTTCCATTCTTTTCTAAAGTACTAGAAAGAGTGGTGTCTCAACAACTTTCTGAAAAAACGCCAGTAGGTGTCTCAA
>CAKAOJ020000963.1:0-16420 GCA_916701645.2 Sebastolobus alascanus | reverse complement strand
GAGTACTTTTACCTTTCATACTGTAAGTAGATCTTTTCTGATAATACTTTTGTACTTTTACTAATTTTGAATGCAGCACTTTTACTTGTCGTGGAGTATTTTCACAGTGTATTTTTTCAGTACTTTTTCTTTAAAGGATCTGAGTAATTCTTCCATCTCTGCTGACTGATTCATGTTGTCTTTTTCCTCACAAAGGTGGCTGACATCAGGGAACACATCAGAATCGATACCTAAACTGAGTCACACCTGGATGAAGCAAGGTGCTGCTTTGATAGGTGAGGAGGACTGTTTCCTCTTCCTGGAGGTTTCTCCTGTGTTTCAGTGTTTCCTCTTCCTGTAGTTTTCTCCTGTGTTTCCTCTTCCTGAAGGTTTCTCCTGTGTTTCCTCTTCCTGTAGTTTTCTCCTGTGTTTCCTCTTCCTGAAGGTTTCTCCTGTTTCCTCTTCCTGCAGGTTTCTCCTGTGTTTCAGTGTTTCCTCTTCCTTTAGGTTTCTCCTGTGTTTCCCCTTCCTTTAGGTTTCTCCTGTGTTTCCTCTTCCTGTAGTTTTCTCCTGTGTTTCAGTGTTTCCTCTGACGTTCTCTGTGGTTGTTGTTGATTCATCAGGAGGTTGCTGTCGTATCGGTCCCGCTCACATCGCAGAGCTACGACGAGAGTTAAAAGGAAGCAGCACGTCTGCAGTGAGACAGGACTGAAAAGGTAAAGGTGATGATGTTGAGAAGAAAGACGTCTGTTCCAGGAGTTTATAAAAAAAATCGTAATTTATTGGAAAATAAGTAATAAATAAACCACTACATCAAATCACAGCATGACGTCTGTGTGGCGTCAGAGACAAAACAAACTGTGTACATGAACATGAGAATAAACCATGCAGGCTTCACTCTCCAGTGGGTTCACATGTCGAATGATTTTAAGGGATCGCGTCTGTACAGCTCCCGTCTGTTAAAGACTGGGATCATCTTACTGGAGGTTTCACAATGCACTTTTACAACACTTGAACTGGACACTGAACTAACCACCGTACGTCATCTTTGAACAGAATTTACAGCAACAATGTTGTGTTTCCCAGACAGCAGTAGCTGAGTATAACGTATCACTGCAGTGAGTTTAACATGATGTGATATAAACATAATTAAAGTCTGATAAATTATGATAGTAGGATGATAATATAGAAGCAGTGATTCTGAGGTTCAAGCCAACACAGACTGTTAGAAGTTGAAAGCTGTGAGAGGTCTTGACCTTTGACACTTTCCAACACCTGTATTAAATATAACAAACAGGTTTTATGATGATTGGACAGACGCTCATTCATTTACAGCCAAATCTGTGCCGGGCCACGCCCTTCTTTGGTAACGCCGTCGTGCATCGCCGTCGACATCTAAAATGTCATCTTGCTGTGTTGTTGGGTGCCAGAATCCAGATATCACAAACATTTGAGATGACAATTCGAGACTCTAGCGAGATACAATATCAGAGAAACGTTACTAACAGAAAAGGAGACTATTGAGAGATTTATAAATAGTTTCACACACCTGGTTCAACATTGTTATGAAAAATATCCTGTGAGTTTTGCAATGATTTGACCAACAATTTCTGATTTATAGTCTGATTTGTGTTATGCCATGCATAATTATACAAATAGTTATTATTTGTATCGCCCCCTAGTGGTCGATTTGAATGAAACTTTCAGGGTATGTTTAAAGCAGTTCTCTAAAAATATCCTACAAAGTTTCGTGATGATTGGCCTAACGGTTGTGGAGTTAGGTCTATTTATGTGCTGAGCCACGCCCTTTTAAAGTTCATTGGTCAGTACCTTGGAAACTAAATTAGATATCAACAACTGTTTGTTAAATTTTCATAAGTTTGGTCCAATAATGATCCACAGAACATTTGGTACATATCGGACCAACGGTTTAGGAGGAGATGTCAAAAATGTGTTTTTCCAAAAATTTAAATTGGCGGAAAATGTAGTCCGGCGGAGTTTAGTGGTTCTTGAGGCAAATTTGTAGCGTGAACAGTTACATGTAAATCAGACTTACAGTGTAATGGTTCGTGTCCACAGGGGCGTTTTTTATGGCGAGGGATCGCCTCGCTTCGCAGCATTGGACGCTTGATGGGCTGCCACTACACACGAGGCTCCTGATTGGACGAACTCTTTCCCTCGTGGGCTGCTGCTCCCAGCTTTCAAACCGGAACCAACATGGCGGCTCGTTTGGAAACTTTCTTCTCTTATTTCATGAAAACAGTCACCGAAATGTATTTAAATTTAATTCTGTAGAATTATAGCGCCCCCATCAGGCCGATTATATTTGTTGGGCAGCACTTGAACACAACTTCCAGTCATCGGTGAAGATGTCGTGTGTCTACGATGAACCAACATTTCTGAAGAAAAATAATAAATCAGCACAAACGATTTCAACTTGAACCCGTAATAATCCTGTAATGTGATAAGACAGGGGTGGACAAAATAACAGAAACACCTTACAGTGAAGTGGCCATTAAGTTGATACCGCTCAATAAAACTCTGTTTTAAAAAAAACAAGTTCATTTAATTTGATGTGCTGTTAAGTAAAGAGTATATTTTTGTGTTTGCCATATGTCGCCATGATTTTGAGATGTTTTCTCCTAAATTTCACATAACATCCTTCACCTTGTCTGCAACGGACACATTAGCATGGAAACCATAAAACCAGTAATAGAGCTCTACTGACTGACACACACTGTTTAATGATCATTTAATGTGGCTCACTTGTTGTTTAGCTGCCGTTGTTATTGATTTAAAGTAGTTGTTGGTGAATCGTAGTGAGAAAAGAGACATGATGAAGCCAGAGGTTCAATAGGCCGACTCTGACTTTAACAGAGGATACGATTAAAAGCACTAAAGTCTACAATATGAATCCACATCTGACAGTCTTAAAAAACAATTCCAATATTAATTCCCCAATAATAAAGTATGGTGATATTCGGCACCGTACGGTACCGTACTGTAACGTAACGTACCGTACCTCACCATACCGTACCATACTGCACTTTACTGCACCGCACCGTACTGCACTGCACCGTACCGTACTGCACCGCACCGTACTGCACTGCACTGCACCGCACTGCACTGCACCGCACCGTACTGCACTGCACCGTACCGTACTGCACTTTACTGCACCGCACCGTACCGTACTGCACCGCACCGTACTGCACCGCACCGTACCGTACTGCACCGCACCGTACTGCACTGCACCGTACCGTACTGCACTTTACTGCACCGCACCGCACCGTACTGCACCGCACCGTACCGTACTGCACTGTACTGCACCGCACCGCACCGCACCGTACCGTACTGCACCGCACCGTACTGCACTGCACCGTACCGTACTGCACTGGACCGTACCGTACTGCACTTTACTGCACCGCACCGTACCGTACTGCACCGCACCGCACTGTACTGCACCGCACCGCACCGCACCGTACCGTACTGCACTGTACAGCACCGTACTGCACCGCACCGCACCGTACCGTACCGTACTGCACTGTACTGCACCGCACCGCACCGCACCATACCGTACTGCACCGCACCATACTGCACTGTGCTGCACCGAACCGTACCGTACTGCACCACACCGTACCGTACTGCACTGTACTGCACCGTACTGCACTTTACTGCACCGCACCGTACCGTACTGCACCGCATCGTACCGTACTGCACCGCACCGTACTGTACCGTACCGCACCGTACCGTACTGCACTGTACTGCACCGCACCGTACTGCACTGCACCGCACCGTACTGCACTGCACCGTACCGTACTGCACTTTACTGCACCGCACCGTACCGTACTGCACCGCACTGTACCGTACTGCACTGTACTGCACCGCACCGTACTGCACTGCACCGTACCGTACTGCACTGCACCGTACCGTACTGCACCGCACCGTACTGCACTGCACCGTACCGTACTGCACTGTACTGCACCGCACCGCACCGCACCGTACCGTACCGCACCGTACCGTACCGTACCGCACTGCACTGCACCGCACCGCACCGCACCGCACCGTACCGTACCGTACCGCACTGTACTGCACCGCACCGCACCGCACCGCACCGTACCGTACCGTACCGTACCGCACCGCACCGTACTGCACTGTACTGCACCGAACCGTACTGCACCGCACCGCACCGCACCGCACCGTACCGTACCGTACTGCACCGTAATGCACCGTACTGCACCGCACCGTACCGTATCGTACTGCACCACAACGTACCGTACTGTACCGTACCGCACCGTACCGTACTGCACCGTACTGCACCGTACTGCACCGTACCGTACCGCACCGTACCGTACTGCACCGTACCGTACCGTACCGTACCGTACCGCACCGTACCGTACTGCACCGCACTGCACCGTACTGCACCGTACTGCACCGTACCGTACCGTACCGTACCGTACCGTACCGTACCGCACCGTACTGTACCGTACCGCACTGCACCGTACCGCACCGTACCGCACCGTACCGCACCGTACCGCACCGTACCGTACCGCGCCGTGCCGCGCCGTGCCGTACCGTCTGTTATTGAACGTGTTTAGTCTGTGACGTCCTCCTCCAGGTCGCTGTCGGGGGAGCTCCTCTGTCGGTACTCTGTGGTGTTGGATAGGCGTTTCCAGCTGCTGTCCTTCTGACTGCCCATGCTCTGAGAGCGTCCCAGGTAGGCCAGGCGCTTTGATGACGCTCTCTCCTCGGCCTCCTCTGCGGCGGCGCTCCCGTGAGCCCGCTCCGTGGCGTGGTGGTGGTAGTCGTGGCGCAGGTTCTCCAGGTTCAGAGCCCACGGGCCCAGCTTCTGCCAGTTGACCCTCTGGAAGGCCATGATACAGTGCAGGTTGCCGCCCACCTGTGAGCCAGGTAACGTTCTCTCAGTTAGCCTCTGAACCAGACCGGTTAACATCAGCAGCAACATTTATAATAACAGGTGGGAGACGGCAAACCTTTTTGGTTTTACGGCGCTGGATCCCCCTCTCTGTGTGACGGATGTCCAGGTACTCTGGGTTCTGTGTGTTGAGGTCGGTCACGATGTCCAGCCACCTGAAGAGAAACGCCTCATATTAAACAGCTCAGATACACAACATGATTAAAATACAGGTATATATATATATATATATATAGAGAGAGAGAGAGACAGACAGAGCTTACTTTTTACAGTGGATAGCTGGATGTTTCCTGCTGGGCTCCCCGATCAGGATCCAGTGCTCCATTTCATTGGTGGGTAGAGGACCCCTTCAAAGAAAACAAGACTCATCAGTTTCTAAAAAATGATTTTCAATTAATCAATTAGTCAATAAACAGAAAAAAATAATCATCAAATATTTGTATAACTGATTAATCATTTTAGCCGTTTTCAAGCAAAACACTCAAAAAAATTGTTTAATATTCTGTCGTTTCATCTTCTCTGAAGTGATGATTTTCTGCTGGTTTCTGTTTTAAATCATTGCAAATTGAATATCCTTAGATTTTAAACTTGTCTCCCAACTGACTTCTGACATTATCTCTGAACACCCTACAGTATGAGCCTGTACGTGTTCTGAGATCAGACCTTTGCTGTCAGGTCTCCCAAAGTCGAGAACTATTATGACCTTGCTGACATTTCACAGACAAAACGACAATCATAAATAAATAGATAAATCAAGAATAATAAAAAATAAGAGATAAAAAAAAAAAAATACATATAAACATAATGAATGATAATAATATAATAAATAAAATAAAATTATTCATAAATAATAATAATAAAAATCAGCAGATGAATGAATAATGACAATAATACATAAATAAATAATAAATAAATATAAACATAATGAATGATAATAATATAATAATTAAATTAACAATGCAATAAATAAAATAATAATATATGAAATAAAATAATACATAAATAATAGTAATAATAAAAATCAGCAGATGAATGAATAATGACAATAATACATCAATAAATAATAAAAATAATAAATACATATAAACATAATGAATGATAATAATATAATAAATAAAATAATAATATATAAAATACAATAATACATAAATAATAGTAATAATAAAAAATCAGCAGATGAATGAATAATGACAATTCATATATAAATAATAAAAAATAATAAATACATATAAACATAATGAATGATAATAAATTAATTAATTAATAATGCAATAAATAAAATAATAATATAATAAATAAAATAATACATAAATAATAGTAATAATAAAAATCAGCAGATGAATGAATAATGACAAGAGTACAAAAATCAAAAATAATAAATATATATAAACATAATGAATGATAATAATATAATAAATAAAATAATAACAATTCAATAAATTAAATAATAATAATAATAATCATCAGATGAATGAATAATGACAATAATCCAGTTGCCCTGCAGCGATGTGACTCCTACCTGTAGGCCTTAGCAGCTTTGAGTGGCGTAGCCTCGAATCCCACTGGACAGAAGTAGTGGTTCTGGCAGTGGTAGATGTAGGCCATGGACTCGTCCTTCAGACCCTGGGTCAGTTTCATCAGCGCTCCTTCAGCTGGAAACATTTCACTGGTTATCTCTCGTGTTTCATCTCTTCATGCAGGTGAGTTAGCCGGCGGAAGGACTCACCTGTCTCTCCTGCTGTCTTGTGTTTTCCGTGTGGTTTGTACAGAATGTAGGAGCAACCTCGCACTCTGAAATTATCATTGATTTGTCTGAACCACCTGTAAGATAAAACACACTCATTACTGTGCTGCATGCGTTTCCTCACATGAAGTGGTTATGTAAAAAGAGTTGTTACTGTATGTACCTCATCAGAGTCGCGTTGCCAGTGAAAGGACCGAACTTGATTTCCTCAAACGGCGGCTGAAACCCCAGAATGTGCAGAGCTTCCTCCTGAGAGATGGGCGGGAGACTAGCAACACAAATACAAACACCGTTAGTGTGAGAGGAGCTGTGTTTCTACAGGAAGTCTGGTAGAGGACATGATCGCATGATGCTCACCTTCCCGCTCCCAGCGTGCTGTACAGGAAGTTCCAGCAGGAAACCAGAGAGGAGATCCCACAGGAAGTCTTGTACTGTGGTCGACTGATGCAGTACCTGAAGCACAAAATAATCCACAATAAATTATATTACAGTCAGTACACGCACTTCAAATCTCTTCACACAGGCAGCACAACAGAAGTCAATGTGGACTCCAAACCTCTGTGTGTTTACCAGGCGGCAACGTCCGGTTCTGAGAAGTGAAGTCAACGCTGAAGAGCCTTAAACCTTCATCCTCTCTCCCAGCCAGCAGGGGGCGACTCCTCTGATTGTATAGAAGTCTCTGAGAAAATGAGCCTACTTCTCTCTTGATTTATTACCTCAGTAAATATTGTAAACATGAGTTTATGGTCTCAATCACTAGTTTCAAGTCTTCTTCAATACAGCATGATGTTCATTTAGTAAATTATGGTCCCATTTAGAGTCAGATAGACCATAAAGCAGGGGATGCTTTAGGGCGGGGCTACCTGGTGATTGACAGGTCGCTACCACGGTGTTGTCCGTTCTTGGAGTTGTCCGTGTTTTCATCTTAGAACTTAGAACCTTTCAGTGTGTTTTCACTTCATCAAAGTTAATTAGAACATTTTGGTCTCCTAAAAATTCAGTGTTCAGTTGAATTTAGCTCAATGGATGTGAGATTAACTGAGCTAAAGAGTAAAGAGAGCTTCCTGAACAGTTTAGAAAACGTGAACTCAGTGTAGAGAAATGTTTGTGTACAGCCTGACGTGAAGCTAACATCAACGGTTTCTCTTTAGAGGCTCTAAATATAACATCACCATCTCCTGAGGTCCAGCTCTTTTCTCTGTTTGATCTCGTCCAGCGAGGCGTGAGGAGGAACGTCCTGCAGGTTTCTGCTCGGTCTGTCTGAGGACTTCATCTTCTTAGTGCTGCTCTTCTTCACATTACCTGAAACACAGTCATCAGTCAGTGGAGGCTGAACCAGTGGAGAGTTAAACTGTTCAACGATTAAAGAGCAGATCAGTGACAACAAAACACAGGTTAACTTGATTATTTTCATTATTCATTATATATTCATTCATCTGCTGATTATTATTATTATTATCTATTTATTTGTATTTTATTATTATTATTTTATGTATTTTATTATTATTATTTTGTATTATTGTTTTTTTTATCATTACTTATTTATTATATTTATTTTTTATTATTTATTTATATTTATTACTTATTATTTATTTATTGTTTGTGATGCCTATAGGTAGGAGTCTCATCTCTGCAGGTTAACTGGATTATTTTTATTATTCATTCTTTTGCTGATTTTATTATTATTATTATTATTATTATTTATTTATTTTATAGTTAGTATTATTTTATTATTATCATTTATTTATTATTACTTATTTATTATGTTTATATTTATTTAGTATCTTTATTTATTTTATTTATTAATTTTTATTTATTATATATCTTATTTATTATATATTAAATTATTTATTTATTTATTTTATTATTGTTGTTTTTTCTGTGAAACGTCAGAAAGGTAATAATAGTTTATAATTTTCTATTAGTTTTTATTTTGGACTTTTCGATTTCATTTGAGTTTGAGTAAGTTTGTTGGTTTCAGGAGCCGAACAGCCAGTTTAACTTCCTGTCAACATTTATCTACATTAATATGACAACATGTTTCTTACTTGTTCTTATCTTTCTGGTGAGCACAGCGTTGAAGTCGGTGGTGTCGATCTCCCAGGCCAACATGGGTTTAATGAGGCCGGAGGAAACCTCCAGCATGTCACAGTCCCCGTCCGATCCCACCTGGGCCTCTCCAGAACCGCCAGCGCTGAAGTCAGCTGAAGGTTTGGGCTTCCCCAGAGACATCCCATCATCCTGCTGGTTCTGGACCACGTCCCTGGTTCCGTGGGGGGGGCAGTACACCGAGGCAGCCTGGTTGAGGAGAGCATAGTCGGAGCAGACGGTGTAGAACTTCTCCCGGGAGTGGGTGACCGGGCAGGTCCACGGCAGGTGGAGTTCGGCGCTCGAAGCCCTCCGTACTCTCGCGGCGTCCCGGGCGAGGGAGCTGATCAGACCGCGGTCCTCCTCGCCATCGCCGGGCCTCTGCAGCCCCGACGGTTCTGCTGACCCAGGTAGGTTTGCTCCTTGACCTTCTGACGTGTTCGGCATTGAACGGACACGAGTGTGACGGACGGCAGAATCAGCTGAGAGGATGTTGAAGTCTTTTCTGGTGATGAGAGAACATTTATAGAAAGGCTACAGAGATACAGAGACCAACACTGTGCAGTCAGTGAATATCTCATCACATAAACTATCACACATCATCATCATCATCATCATCATCATCATCATCATCATCATTATCATAGTCATCATCATCCTCATCATAGTCATCATCAATCTTTAACGGTTTTCAAAGTCATAACCCTGAACGTCATTGTTTTATTTTACAGTAACAAGCTGCACTTTATATCATATTAGACCAAAACTAGAAATAATATGTTCTTTATTAGACAGTAAACAAACACAGTTATATTAAACACCTGCTGTATTAGAAACCACATATAATGTCGTATTAGACCCAAATTATACTGTAATTAGAAACCAAATAGGAAATAAAAATAGTAATAATAATAATATTACACTATTGGACACCATTTTACAAGATCATAGTCTAATTAGAAATCAAATACAATATTATATCAGATCCAAACAACATGGGCCTATCACAGCTTAATTAGACAACCCAGGCAAGGGTGTCTAATAGTGCAATATTATTATAATGGTTATTATTATCATCATCATCATCATTATTATTATTATCTCCTATTTGGTTTCTAATTAGAATATGATCTTGTTAAATGGTGTCCAATAGTGTATTATTATTATTATTATTATTTCCTATTTGGTTTCCAATAACAGTCTAATAGTATATCATTATTATTATTATTAGTAGTAGTAGTATTATGATATAATAATTATTATAATAACTATTGTTGTTGTTATTATTATTATCATATTATTATATTATAATATAACAATCATTATAATAACTATTTATATTATTATTATTACTATTATTATTATTATTATTATTATTATTAATAATAATAATAATAATAATAATAATAATAATAATAATAACAATTGTTATTATTATTATTATCTCTTTTTGGTTTCTACTTAGAATATGATCTTGTAAAATTGTGTCTAATGCATTATAATAATAATAATAATAAAAATAAATAATAATTATTTATTATTAGACTTGTTAAATTATTATTAGGATGTCCCATTTGGTTTCTAATAATAGTGTCTCAGTATAGTATTATATACTGTATACTAGACTGTTCTAGTATATTTAGTATATCGGTAGTAATTTATAGTATATACTATACTATAAATATGTATAGTATAGTATATACTAAATAGTATAGTGATACAGCAGGTGCATGGTGTCTAATAACTGTTTACTGTCTAATTAAGGGCCTATTATTTCTAGTTTATTATTTTTTATTTCTAGCTTGTTACATCTTATTAGTGAACCGCTCTCCCGTGCAGCCTCATCACACAGCAGCACACAGTAACCTGTAATAATAACACACAGCACCTCACAGTAACCTGTAATAATCAGTCAGCTGTTGTGATCTCAGCCTGCAGAGACTCATCACTCACCTGAGCAGCTGCAGATATATAACAGGTAACCAGCTGTTATTCCTTCATCTCTCCTCCTGGAGCATCAAACTGTGGATCTATAAAACATCACTACAGGAACACTGATCAGCTGTGGACATGTTAAAACATCTGAAGCATCAGAATCAACCCGAACCGTCCTGCTGAACCCACCATGGTGCTGACCCGCATCCACTTCCTGTGCAGGTCAAACGGACTGTACCATTCTGAGTAGCAACAGGGGGGTGCTACAATAACTAAACCTACATTATAACATTAAAAACACTCACAATGAGGTCTAATACACACCTAATGTATCTTATTGAATATCGTGTGTTGTTATATGACATTTACTTTAAATGTGTACATTTTGTAGGCGCTTTGTTAGTGTTGTAGGTAGTGGTAAAACCCCTGTTAGTGAACATGGACTGACCCGACCGTTCAACCAATCAGAGCACAGACTGCTCTGGTGCTTTAAACTTCTCTTCTGCTCTCATGATGGATGTTTTAATCAAACAGCTCAGACTGATAGAGGTGAGTTAACCTTAGTTTCTTTAGTTAGTTAGTTTGTTAGTTAAGGTTAGTTGTTACTTAGTTAGTCTGCTGATTTATACCGACAAGATGATTAAATCCTTTAAAAACTGAAACTACTAGAAGGGAACTGATGTTAATGAAAGTGGAAATAAAGCGTGTTTTAATAGGTTCTTCCACACAGACCATATATGGTTCTTCCTCTGCTGCACCCTTCCGCTCTCTTTATATACAGCAGGCGCCTGTTTAATGGGAATCAGGACTGTAGTGTTTCCGTTATCCTGCCGACTAACCGACTAACAAACCGAAAGCATTCCTCCTCTTCTTATGGAGCCCGGGACACGGAAGTAGTAGTTTTACTCAGATCGTTTACTTCAGTAAAAGTACTAATAATAGGCTACTACGGTGTACAAATACTCTGTTACAGTAATAAAAAATAATTTAAAAAAATAAGTAAAACAGTAAAAAAAAAAAAAAAAAAGGAAAATCTTACTTTAATTAAAGTACTAATAATAGGCTACTACGGTGTACAAATACTTTGTTACAGTAATAAAAAATAATAATACAAAAAAAGTAAAACAGTAAAAAGAAAATCTTATTTAAGTAAAAATACTAATAATAGGCTATTACAGTGTACAAATACTCTAATTGCAATAATAAAAAATAATAATAAAAAAGTAAAACAGTAAAAAAAAAAAAAGGAAAATGTTACTGAAGTAAAAGTACTAATAATAGGCTACTACGGTGTACAAATATTCTATTACAGTATAAAAAAAGAATTAAAAAAAAGTAAAACAGTAAAAAAAGGGAAAATCTTACTTTTAAGTAAAAGTACTAATAATAGGCTACTACGGTGTACAAATACTCTGTTGCAGTAATAAAAAATAAGAATAAAAAAATAAAAGGAAAAAAAAAGGAAAATGTTACTTTAGTAAAAGTACTAATAATAGGCTACTACGGTGTACAAATACTTTGTTACAGTAATAATAAAAAAATAATAAAAAAAGTAAAACAGTAAAAAAAAAATACGAAAATCTTACTTTAATAAAAGTACTAATAATAGGCTGCTACAGGGTAAAAATACTTTGTTACAGTAATAAAAAATAATAATAAAAAAAAAAAAAAACGTAAAAAAAAGAATCTTATTTAAGTAAAAATACTAATAATAGGCTACTACAGTGTACAAATACTCTAATTGCAATAATAAAAAAGTAAAACAGTAAAAAAAAAAAAAAGAAAGGAAAATGTTACTGAAGTAAAAGTACTAATAATAGGCTACTACGGTGTACAAATATTCTGTTACAGTATAAAAAAATAATTTAAAAAAAGTAAAACAGTAAAAAAAGGGAAAATCTTACTTTTAAGTAAAAGTACTAATAATAGGCTACTACGGTGTACAAATATTCTGTTACAGTATAAAAATTTTTAAAAAAAAAGTAAAACAGTAAAAAAAGGGAAAATCTTACTTTTAAGTAAAAGTACTAATAATAGGCTACTACGGTGTACAAATACTTTGTTACAGTAATAAAAAATAATTAAAAAAAATAAGTAAAACAGTAAAAAAAAAAAAAGGAAAATCTTACTTTAATTAAAGTACTAATAATAGGCTACTACAGTGTACAAATACTCTGTTGCAGTAATAAAAAATAATAAGAAAAAAAAAGTAAAACAGTAAGAAAAAAAAAAGAAAGGAAAATGTTACTTAAGTAAAAGTACTAATAATAGGCTACTACAGTGTACAAATATTCTTACAGTAATAAAATAATTAAAAAACAGTATAAAAAAAAGGGAAATCTTACTTAAGTAAAAGTACTAATAATAGCCTACTACGGTGTACAAATACTCTGTTACAGTAATAAAAAATAATAATAAAAACAAAAAGTAAAACAGTAAAAAAAGAATATCTTACTTAAGTAAAAGTACTAATAATAGGCTACTCAGTATACAAATACTTTGTTACAATAATAATAATTGAAAAAAAAAAGTAAAATAGTAAAAAAAAAGAAAAAGGGAAAATCTTGCTTAAGTAAAAGTACTTTTAATAGGCTCCTATAGTGTACAAATACTCTGTTACAGTAATAATAAAAAAAAAATTAAGTAAAACAGTAAAAAAAAGAAAATCGTACTTCAGTAAAAGTACTAATAATAGGCTACTGCGGTGTACAAATACTCTGTTACAGTAATTGTATATGCATGCCTGTTCCTTTAATCACGTATGTTGCAGGTTACTCCCGTGAATTCTCGCGTTATCTGGTGAAACGGGAGCTGATAGGTAGTCTGCCTCGCAGTGTGAGAGCTATAAATAGCCTGTTGGAGTTCAGCTGCCTTGCAGGAAAGTTTAGCGACACTTTCCTGAACAGACCATCATCCTGTTTCCTCCTCTGTGATCCAGTGTGACTCTCACAGGTATTCAGTGCATGACGGAATGTAAGTGGCTGCTGCCTCTTTGTTACCTTTAAGTCCAGAGTAGAAATGTTTCTGCTGCAGTGAAAGAGTGAACTAATTAACCCGCTGTGGGTGGACGCCATGATGTAGTACTTAATTAAAAGTACTAATAATAGGCTACTACAAATACTTTGTTACAGTAATAATAATTGATAAAAAAAAGTAAAATAGTAAAAAAAAAAAAAAGGGGAAATCTTGCTTAAATAAAAGTAATATTAATAGGCTACTATAGTGTACAAATACTTTGTTACAGTAATAAAAAATAATTTAAAAAAATAAGTAAAACAGTAAAAAAAAAAAAAAAATAGAAAGG
This sequence comes from Sebastolobus alascanus, assembly GCA_916701645.2. Classification (NCBI taxonomy): domain Eukaryota; kingdom Metazoa; phylum Chordata; class Actinopteri; order Perciformes; family Sebastidae; genus Sebastolobus; species Sebastolobus alascanus. The sequence goes on along the minus strand of CAKAOJ020000963.1, from coordinate 2,437 downwards.
AAAATGTTACTTAAGTAAAAGTACTAATAATTGGCTACTACGGTGTACACATACTCTGTAACAGTAATAAAAAAAAAAATAATAATAATAAAAAGTAGAACAGTAAAAAAGAAAGGAAAATCTTACTCAAGTAAAAGTACTAATAATAGGCTACTACAGTGTACAAATACTCTGTTACAGTAATAAAATAATTAAAAAACAGTAAAAAAAAAAAAAAAAGGGAAATCTTACTTAAGTAAAAGTACTAATAATAGGCTACTACAGTGTACAAATACTCTGTTACAGTATATGTTTATGTATATATATGTATATATATGTATATATGTATGTATATGTATATATATGTATATATATGTATATATGTATATATATATACGTATATATATATGTATGTATATATATATATATGTATGTATATATATATATATATGTATGTATATATATATACATACATATACACATATATACATATATATATATTTGTTGTAATGTGTGCTCTGAACAGCCTGATGGATCATTTTGATGACAGTGATGTTGTAAATGTAAATGTTTTCAGGAGAACATGTGGAAGAAGAAGGTGATCATCGACACAGACTGCGGCATCGACGATGCTCAGGCTATACTGATGGCGTTGGCGGCGCCCGACGTCCAAGTGCTGGGCATCACCTGCGTGTTCGGGAACGCTGCCGTTGACGACGTGTGTCAGAATGTTCTGAGGGTGCTCGCCGTCTGTGAGCAGCTGGAGGTGAGTTTATTTTATCATGTTATACCTGCACAGAGAAACTCTCCATTCAGTGGTGCTGGAGTTGATTTAGTCAGATTTACTTTGTCGACCCACAAGAGTGTTTTCTGCAAAACCCGTCCAAAGAGCTTGTCTATCCAGACAACGTGTGAGGAAACTGCATCTGGACCCACAGAACCAACTGCAGCGATAAGTGAATTTTCCCTGGCTGACTAATTTGATCAAGAGTTGTTTGTAAGACATATCTTCTAAATTTCCTAATCTTCCAAATTATTAACTGCAACTTTTATAGCTTAGAGAGAGAATAATCAGACTTCCCTCACTACTAAAGTTCCAATCAGAATTGCGTCATTGAATTTTCATTTCATTCATTCATTAATTACCAGTGTTAATTAGTCATTTGTATATTCATCACTTCATTTATTCAATTATCACGATTTATGGTAAATAAATGTTTCACTTTATCACTACGTCCTGTCTGTGTGTGTATTTCAAAGCACAACTTTAGATCAATGAATTCAGAACTTATACCTCAGACTTGAGATTGATTAATGATCAATACTTATATTAAAATAGTTTCCGCTTTTCCTATAAAAAGTGGTGGTGCCCCGAATTGAATATTTCTTTATTTTAACGAGTGCAAATCATTAATTATATGTAGAGTGGTTAAACGCTACATTTGTGTTTATTTCTAATTTACAATTAGAAAGTACAGACAAGATACAGAAGATAAAGACAAAACCTCACCATGCAGTTAAAATAAAGACTGTTTGAGTTTTAAGAGCAGGAAGTGTAAAATAGAAACGATGTAGTTTGGACGTCAGAGTCTGGACTTGTCTGATAACATGTGGGAGGTTATTCCAGGTCTGTGCTGCATGATAACAAACCCGTGTTTTGTTCTAAGTCTTGGGACAGACGCCCCACATGCCCTCAGGTTTATAACGACAATAATGATAAACTGTTTAATGATTAATGGAGAAAATAGTGGTTAGTTGCAGCAACATGCATGCTCCGGATGGGATTAAAGTTACAGACCAGAGCAGACTGAATCAACCCCCCCTCCTAGAGATATACATGTAGTCTGAATGGGACTTTAGAGAGTACATTTATAGCTGGAAAAGTAGAAAAGTCTTTATCTGTCACTATTGTGAGCAGTGGGATTAAATAGCTTAATATATTGTGACATTTTGTAAAAAAGGAAAACTGAGGGGTTTATTCTCCTCTCAGGATTATCTCATGTCTCTCATCTGATCCCACTGAAAGCTGCTCATCTTTCTCTCTGCAGATTCCAGTGTTTCGGGGTTCTGCTGGTCCTCTAGTGGGAGCCATTAACCCAAGTCAAGACCACTTTGGAACTGATGGACTCGGGGATGTGTTTGAAGACAAAGACCCGCGGTGGAAGCAGAAGATGGAGAGCGGGCATGCAGTCAATGGAATGATCAGACTGGTGAATGAATACCCCAACCAGGTGAGAAACCTCTCTGTGTTTTATCTGTGTTTGGCTGCTCTCTGGTGTTGCAGCACTAACCCGTGCCTCCCTCAGATCTCCTTGGTGGCCCTCGGCCCGCTCACTAATCTGGCCTTGGCCGTCAGAATGGATCCGAGTTTCCCCGAAAAGCTCAAAGACCTGTACATTATGGGAGGCAACATGGAAGGTAAAACCACCACATGATTACAGGGTTTGATTTGATACGA
>CAKAOJ020000962.1:0-17776 GCA_916701645.2 Sebastolobus alascanus | reverse complement strand
CCTTCTTTGGGGTAAAAAGGCCCCAGAACTTAATTTAGACCCTGGTCCCTGCGGTCGAAACACAATGAGTTCCTCAAAAGGTTCTTAGTTCTGGGGGAAAGTTCCTGCGGTCAAAACGTGGCTAAAGAACTGCAAATCTCGCTGACAAATACACTGCATTTCCTGTAGCTGTTTCACAATAAAAGCATCCCGCTGGTTTGTAGGTGGAAAACTATAATGTGAAGCAGCAGCAACAGGAAATGTTTGTTTACATCAGCAGTAATTTAACACAGCTCTGATATGAATAAAGCAATCAGTAAACAGTAAAATAAAACGGATATCTGAAAATACAAAAAGGGGCACAGGAGGGAAAGTAAACTCCAAACCACAGAGATTCAGTTAGAAGCTACAAAAGTACCCTAACCCTAACATGGGAGAGGCTTCAGTTGGTTGCAATCGAATCAATCAAATATCAATTAATATTCTCTATGCAGATTGAGAGCAAACAGCATGCTGATTGGTTAATGAAGGGGTCAGCAACCTGCAGCTCTTTAGCCCTTCTCCACTGGCTCCCTGTGGCTTTAAAACATTATATGGAAATGAACAGTTATTTTTTAACATTTTAATTTTCGTTTATCATTGTTGTAGTGATTCTTACATTCTCCAGCTGTAAAAATGTGTAACCTTGACTATGCATTGAATAAAAAAAAGAATAACATTTCAGTCAATTAAAATATGCGTCATAGCCTACGTACGTCTACGGCCCGGCGCATTATCCTCTAGTTTTGCTGACCTCAGTAGCGGTGGCTAGTCTTGAGTCTCTAGCTAAGCTAGCTATGGATTCAAAATCCCAAAAAGAGAATTTAAAGAGGACCTGTTATGCTTATTTTTGGTCAGTCGGCCCACTGTTGTGATTGGTCAACTGAACTAAACTCTTTGGACTACGCTTCAGCTCCACTCTAACTAGCTTAGTTTGAGAGCGTGACAAACTAGCCGTTATGCAAATGTGTTACTTGGTGACATCATCACAATACGGAAGAGAAGGCTTCATGGACTTCAAGTGAGGTGTTTCAGGAGCAGTGTTTCTGTGAGGGAGAGTAACTCCCTTTGGCGTGGACTTTGGGTTGTGTAACTTTGCCTTTTACATGCACATAAACTATATAAAACACTGAAGGAAAGGGAAAAAGAACAAAAGTATAATAGGTCCCCTTTAATAGTGCGTAGACAGATTTGTTTGCTTTCACCGCTGCTGGCTTACCGGTGTGCTTGATCAGCGGCGAGAAATTAGCAAACAACCAAAAAAGTAACTGAAAGACATTTCAAGAACAAGCACATTGCATTTGCTGAAAAGCCAGCAGGAGCTTCCAGCCAAATCTCCTGAGACATTTCTTCAGTGTCCTGCGTCTCATTTGCACTTGGTTGCTCACTGCATTAAGCTTTGTTTATACTCGCACGAGACAGCGTGGCCTCTGTAGATGATGCTCACACTACAAGCTTGCACAGAGACGTTTATGCTCAGCGTGTTGTTCGTTGCAGTACGCTCCGAAACGCCAGGAGACGTACAAACAAAATATCAAGTGGATAAGTAAGAAGTCAACGAGTGGTTCCGGAGAGGAAAGTAGGTTGCCTGGCAACAGTAGTAAACACTAAACACCGACATACGTACCGCCAAATATTGCATTTGTGTCCTGTAATTATTACTGTCGCTTACCTCCAAGTCTAAATGACTTCCTGTCTCTCGGTGCTTCCCCTCGGGTCAACACTCTTTATATCAGACCTTTTTTTAGCTTTAACAAAATGATCTCAGATTCTTTCACAGCCTGCAGCAAAAAGACGCCTTTGCCCAGTTTGTTGCCTTTTTCTTTCCAAATATTTAATGACACCTGACTGTCCCCATGGTCATGTGACTGTCCCTGTGGTCATGTGACTGTCTCTGTGGTCTTTCAATGAACAGTTGTAGAGATGTCTGTATAGGTGAAGCTGCTTGGTCAGGTTTTGCGGCTCCAGAGAGATTTGTTTTGGGGTTTTTTTGCTCCAAAAATGTCTCTTTTGATAGTAAAGGTTGCTGACCCCTGGGTTAATGCCAAGACAAGGGGTGCTATCATTAAACCAAAGGGTTCAGATTTCCTCTCAAAGGAGAACACAGGACAGGTGATACAGAGCACATATGAATGCTGGAGCAGAAAAAAACATGCAGTTAAATTCCAGGTGGACTTAAAATGTCATGATATTTATAATGATCTTAAATGGTCGTGCTGTATGACACATCACATGTCACTGTATTAAAACAACAAGTAGTGTTTTCAGACACGGAGACGTCATCAGACAGATAGTCTTACTTTGTACAGTGCTGGTCTGACTGGCTGTCTGCAGTCCAGCTCTTGTTCTGGATCTTTCTCCACACTGGGGACAGGAGGAGTCTCCTGATGAAGCAGACTGGTCCCAGTATGAGGTGATGCACTGTCTGCAGAACCAGTGTCCACAGCTGGTAGAGACTGGATCCTTCAGGACGTCCTGACACAAAGCACAGCAGGACAGCTGCTCCTCCACAGAGACATCACTCCTCTTCCTGTGAAGACATGTCTTTATAACTCAAATGATTTGTTGATTGGCCGACACTGTCTCAAAGCTCAGATGGTCACAGGGAACAGTTAAAGTGTTGGTACTTTTCTGTTTGAATTCAGCATTCAGTCTGTGATGACAGTGTTCCTTTATTTTAACTCTCCTGCTTTCATAAACACTAATGAGCTGAATTTCGTATCTGGCTGTCTTATTAACGTCTTAACAATCTGACGGACGCTATTCTGTCTTTCAGAGGTTGTAGCGGCTCAGTTTTAAAGCTAGAGTGAAGATACTGGTACCATATGAAACTAGAAAAACCTGATGAATCCATTGATACCAATCATGTCATGCTAGCTTGTTGCACTATTCTACTTATCATGCACCATGTAATAAATTATTGTTCATTCGATATGGAGTCTCTCCTGGTTGAAATATATACATCCTTATAGTCAGTGTATTAACGTTACACACAGTAACTTAGATGGCGGTCAGTATCTATACATCCTTAAAGTCAGTTTATTAATACAGTAACTTAGATGGCGGTCACCGTGCTCCCAGTTTGGAGAAGCAGACAGGAGTACCAGCAGGAAGCTAAGCGATGTACTGCTAAGGACGCCACGTTTTTTCAGATCAGAAAGTCACACAATAACACAAACTAACTAACCGATGGATGCAGCGTTAGACCAGCAACTCCTGTGTTCTGAGAGGTAAAATTACTGGTTTTGTGAATGGAGTCTGGTGGCTTTGAAGACAGTGACATAAAGGCTTCAGTTCTCCGTCAGAGAGCGCTGTCTGATAGTGAGGTAAAGCAGAGAAAATATTCTAAATATAGCGTACACTTAAAGAAATATTTTTATTATTTTGTTTTAGGTGGATAAAATAAATTTTTTCTGCTGCTCCCGTCCACAGCTGCTTTACCTCACCGTCAGACAGCCATTTCTGACGGGGAGCTGAAGCCGTTATATCGCTCTCTTCAAAGCCACCAGACTCCATTCACAAAAGCAGTAATTTTACTTCCCAGAACACGGGAGTATACATACAACCCCACTTGAAAAAAACCTGTCATAACAGCTGATTTTAGGAGAAGTCAAACCAACACAGTATTTTGAGGACAAATGTGAGAAAATTAATTACACATTTGAAGCACATTCTTTCATATTTTGAATAGTTGTAAATCTTTACAGCGACTTCAACGTTCGGGCAGAAATATGAATATCTTCTTGAAGTGTAAATTGTGAAATGGAGGTTCTCAGGTGTTTTGTTACAGAAATACAATCAGCAGTTTGTGGCTATAAAGCCCAGACTAAGATCCATCTTAGTTTGAAACAGTATCTGCACTAATAGTTCTGCATCAGGAATATAAATCTTTAAGCAGAACATTTAGTCTTCATCCTCAATGCATCATCATCCATCAGGTCAGCTTAGAGAAAAAGAAGTCTCTTACTTTGACTCTGATGGTTCAGGTTCATTACTGAGGTATGGAGGTTCCCATATGGACTGGTCACTCTTCATAGACAGACAGGTGGGTGCTGGAGACTCTGCTCTCGTTCTGTACTGAACTCTGCAAACACCAAGATGTTTTTATTCATATCACATGAATCCTTGATAAATTCTCTGATGACAAAACCATTTCAGTAGCTCTAAACACACAATCTACTGCTACTGTCAATAATTTGGTTTAAAAGTTTGTATTAGTCCTCTTAGATTACAGCTTTCTTGGTGACTGACAGCTGTCACAGATACGAAGAAGAATACACAAATTAATTCTTATATGTCATGAAAAGTTTGTTAAACTTCAGTTAGTAAATACATTTTAGTAGAAATTTAATGTACAAACACACAATCAACAAAATCACAGCATTGGCATGGCATAATTTAGTTTTTATATAATTCTGTATCTTCCTAGCGGTGTTCCTTATGTATTCAAATCTGAACTCTACGTACGAATGTTTTAGCATCAAAATGCTGTTTTCCCTTCAAGCCCTTCTAAAGACTTTCTCCCACGTGACCTGACGTAGGTTTCTGCATGATGACGAAGCTACATATACAGTATATATACATCCTTATAGTCAGTGTATTAATACAGTAACTTAGATGATGACGCTGCTACATGTACAGTATATATACATCCTTATAGTCAGTGTATTAATACAGTAACTTAGATGATGACACTGCTACATGTACAGTATATATACATCCTTATAGTCAGTGTATTAACGTTACAAAGAGTAACTTAGATGGCGGTCGGCGTGCTCCCAGTCAGGAGAAGCAGACAGGAGTACCGGCAGGAAGCTAAGCAATGTACTGCTAAGGACGCCACGTTATTTCAGATCAGAAAGTCACACAATAACACAAACTAACTAACCGATGGATGCAGCGTTAGACCAGCAACTCCTGTGTTCTGAGAGGTAAAATGACTGGTTTTGTGAATGGAGTCTGGTGGCTTTGAAGACAGTGACATAAAGGCTTCAGTTCTCTGTCAGAGAGCGCTGTCTGATATTGAGGTAAAACAGAGAAAATATTCTAAATATAGCGTACACTTAAAGAAATATTTTTATTATTTTTTTTTAGGTGGATAAAATACATTTTTTCTGCTGCTCCCGTCCACAGCTGCTTAACCTCGCCGTCAGACAGCCCTTTCTGACGGGGAGCTGAAGCCGTTATATCGCTCTCTTCAAAGCCACCAGACTCCATTCACAAAAGCAGTAATTTTACTTCCCAGAACACGGGAGTATACGTACAACCCCACTTGAAAAAAAATGTCATAACAGCTGATTTTAGGAGAAGTCAAACCAACACAGTATTTTGAGGACAAATGTGAGAAAATTAATTACACATTTGAAGCACATTCTTTCATATTTTGAATAGTTGTAAATCTTTACAGCGACTTCAACGTTCGGGCAGAAATATGAATATCTTCTTGAAGTGTAAATTGTGAAATGGAGGTTATCAGGTGTTTTGTTACAGAAATACAATCAGCAGTTTGTGGCTATAAAACCCAGACTAAGATCCATCTTAGTTTGAAACAGTATCTGCACTAATAGTTCTGCATCAGGAATATAAATCTTTTAGCAGAACATTTAGTCTTCATCCTCAATGCATCATCGTCCATCAGGTCAGCTTAGAGAAAAAGCAGTCTCTTACTTTGACTCTGATGGTTCAGGTTCATTACTGAGGTATGGAGGTTCCCATATGGACTGGTCACTCTTCATAGACAGACAGCTGGGTACTGGAGACTCTGCTCTCGGTCTGTACTGAACTCTGCAAACACCAAGATGATTTTATTCATATCACATGAATCCTTGATAAATTCTCTGATGACAAAACCATTTCAGTAGCTCTAAACACACAATCTACTGCTACTGTCAATAATTTGGTTTAAAAGTTTGTATTAGTCCTCTTAGATTACAGCTTTCTTGGTGACCGACAGCTGTCACAGATACGAAGAAGAATACACAAATTAATTCTTATATGTCATGAAAAGTTTGTTAAACTTCAGTTAGTAAATACATTTTAGTAGAAATTTAATGTACAAACACACAATCAACAAAATCATGGCATTGGCATGGCATAATTTTGTTTTTAAATCATTCTGTATCTTCCCCGTGGTGCTCCTTATGTATTCAAATCTGAACTCTACGTACGAATGTTTTGGCGTCAAAATGCTGTTTTCCCTTCAAGACCTTCTAAAGACTCACTCCCACGTGACCTGACGTAGGTTTCTGCATGATGACGAAGCTACATGTACAGTATCTATACATCCTTATAGTCAGTGTATTAATACAGTAACTTAGATGATGACACTGCTACATGTAAAGTATCTATACATCCTTATAGTGAGTGTATTAATACAGTAACTTAGATGATGACACTGCTACATGTACAGTATATATACATCCTTATAGTCAGTGTATTAACGTTACACAGAGTAACTTATGTGGCGGTCGGCGTGCTCCCAGTCAGGAGAAGCAGACAGGAGTACCGGCAGGAAGCTAAGCAATGTACTGCTAAGGACGCCACGTTATTTCAGATCAGAAAGTCACACAATAACACAAACTAACTAACCGATGGATGCAGCGTTAGACCAGCAACTCCTGTGTTCTGAGAGGTAAAATGACTGGTTTTGTGAATGGAGTCTGGTGGCTTTGAAGACAGTGACATAAAGGCTTCAGTTCTCTGTCAGAGAGCGCTGTCTGATAGTGAGGTAAAACAGAGAAAATATTCTAAATATAGCGTACACTTAAAGAAATATTTTTATTATTTTGTTTTAGGTGGATAAAATACATTTTTCTGCTGCTCCCGTCCACAGCTGCTTAACCTCGCCGTCAGACAGCCCTTTCTGACGGGGAGCTGAAGCCGTTATATCGCTCTCTTCAAAGCCACCAGACTCCATTCACAAAAGCAGTAATTTTACTTCCCAGAACACGGGAGTATACATACAACCCCACTTGAAAAAAAATGTCATAACAGCTGATTTTAGGAGAAGTCAAACCAACACAGTATTTTGAGGACAAATTTGAGAAAATTAATTACACATTTGAAGCACATTCTTTCATATTTTGAATAGTTGTAAATCTTTACAGCGACTTCAACGTTCGGGCAGAAATATGAATATCTTCTTGAAGTGTAAATTGTGAAATGGAGGTTATCAGGTGTTTTGTTACAGAAATACAATCAGCAGTTTGTGGCTATAAAACCCAGACTAAGATCCATCTTAGTTTGAAACAGTATCTGCACTAATAGTTCTGCATCAGGAATATAAATCTTTTAGCAGAACATTTAGTCTTCATCCTCAATGCATCATCGTCCATCAGGTCAGCTTAGAGAAAAAGCAGTCTCTTACTTTGACTCTGATGGTTCAGGTTCATTACTGAAGGATGGAGGTTCCCATATGGACTGGTCACTCTTCATAGACAGACAGCTGGGTGCTGGAGACTCTGCTCTCGGTCTGTACTGAACTCTGCAAACACCAAGATGATTTTATTCATATCACATGAATCCTTGATAAATTCTCTGATGACAAAACCATTTCAGTAGCTCTAAACACACAATCTACTGCTACTGTCAATAATTTGGTTTAAAAGTTTGTATTAGTCCTCTTAGATTACAGCTTTCTTGGTGACTGACAGCTGTCACAGATACGAAGAAGAATACACAAATTAATTCTTATATGTCATGAAAAGTTTGTTAAACTTCAGTTAGTAAATACATTTTAGTAGAAATTTAATGTACAAACACACAATCAACAAAATCATGGCATTGGCATGGCATAATTTTGTTTTTAAATCATTCTGTATCTTCCCCGTGGTGCTCCTTATGTATTCAAATCTGAACTCTACGTACGAATGTTTTGGCGTCAAAATGCTGTTTTCCCTTCAAGACCTTCTAAAGACTTTCTCCCACGTGACCTGACGTAGGTTTCTGCATGATGACGAAGCTACATGTACAGTATCTATACATCCTTATAGTCAGTGTATTAATACAGTAACTTAGATGATGACGCTGCTACATGTACAGTATATATACATCCTTATAGTCAGTGTATTAATACAGTAACTTAGATGATGACGCTGCTACATGTACAGTATATATACATCCTTATAGTCAGTGTATTAAAACAGTATATATACATCCATATAGTCAGTGTATTAATACAGTATCTATACATCCATTTAGTCAGTGTATTAATACAGTATCTATACATCCATTTAGTCAGTGTATTAATACAGTATCTATACATCCTTATAGTCAGTGTATTAATACAGTATATATACACCCGTATAGTCAGTGTATTAATACAGTAACTTAGATGATGACACTGCTATATGTACAGTATATATACATCCTTATAGTCAGTGTATTAATACAGTATCTATACATCCTTATAGTCAGTGTATTAATACAGTAACTTAGATGATGACGCTGCTACATGTACAGTATATATACATCCTTATAGTCAGTGTATTAAAACAGTATATATACATCCATATAGTCAGTGTATTAATACAGTATCTATACATCCATATAGTCAGTGTATTAATACAGTATATATACATCCTTATAGTCAGTGTATTAATACAGTAACTTAGATGATGACGCTGCTACATGTACAGTATCTATACATCCTTATAGTCAGTGTATTAAAACAGTATATATACATCCATATAGTCAGTGTATTAATACAGTATCTATACATCCATATAGTCAGTGTATTAATACAGTATATATACATCCTTATAGTCAGTGTATTAATACAGTTACTTAGATGATGACACTGCTACATGTACAGTATATATACATCCGTATAGTCAGTGTATTAATACAGTATCTATTCATCCTTATAGTCAGTGTATTAATACAGTATCTATTCATCCTTATAGTCAGTGTATTAATACAGTAACTTAGATGATGACACTTCCGGTTATGGCGGCGCGCTGAGTAGTCGTGGTTAGCCCTGCTCTGTTGCTAATCCTGAAATTAATACTATCTAAATAATCCAAATCCTTGTCAAAAGTGTCACAACTTGACAATATAGTTGAACTACGAGCAAATATGCCGAAAAAAGGAAACAAGGACAAACACAAGACAGCTGGAGGACTTTGTAACGAAGAAAACGTGTCGGGATCCGACTTAGAAGAGGGAAGCGTTGCAGGCCTCGCAGAGACAGGCAACACCGATAACACTGAAAACATGGAAAATCCCTCTTCTACGGACATCATGAAGGCTATACAGTCATTCAAACAAGATTTTCATACTGAAATGGACGGCGTACTGGCAGTAATTACGAGCGTTCAATCTGACATTAAAGAATGTAGCGGCCGCGTTGCCGAGGCGGAGCAGCGCATATCTGCAACTGAAGACGGGATTAATACGCTGCAAGGCGTCGTGGATAAACTTGAAAAGAAGGCAAAACTTCTCGCCACCAAAGTAGAAGACTTGGAGTGCAGGAGCCGGCGCAATAACATACGCATACTGGGTATACCCGAGAAAGAAGAAGGCTCCGACCCCTGCTCCTACATGGAGAAATGGATGGCGGATAATCTGAACATTTTGCCTCCTGTTTTGGAGAGGGCTCACCGAATAACGAGCCAAAGGCTCAGTTCTGCTCCGAGAGTTTTTATTGTGAAATGCCTCAACTACAAAGACAGAGAGAACATCTTTAGAGCTGCGACAACCAAGAAAGAGGTGCTGTACAAAAATAACAAAATAAGATTCCTCCCGGATCTGTCAGCAGAAGTTTACAAACAACAGAGACAATACGACGGCGTGAGGAAAAAGCTGCGGGACAGAGGAATCTTTAAACACCGGATCATTTTCCCCGCCAGGCTGCTGCTGACCAACGGAGAGCGCACAGCTGTCTTTGACACACCAGCGGACGTGGACAGGTACATCGGAGAGATGGGAGAACGGGTGCCAGGAGATTAGAAACTGGAGACAACCTGCGCTAAAATTACGGTCATTACTAAGTTTGATGCTAAAGCTCTGACATGATACATGCTGGTATAGATCTTATGCTTAGCCAACTGAAAGGACTTGTGACCGTTATATGCCTCTATCAAGACGTCTAGATATATTTTGTGTTTGAACCTGCCCCAATCTAGATATCTTGAGTATTTACATTTGAGTCGGCCTCACTCTAGATATGAGAATCTATATTTGAATCTACCTCACTCCAGACTTCTCGATATACATTATGTTGAATCTAGATATTTCTATATAATCTGATACCTATCAGTTGAGCCCACCTCACTCCAGTTGTCATGATAGTTTTTATTTTACATTTGAGTCTGCCTCACTATAGACATCCTGATATAGCTTATGTTTGAATGGACCTTATTTTTAGACACCCTGATATTCTATGTTTGAATCTGCCTCACTATAGGTGTCATTATATTTTATATTTGAGTCTGCCTCACTCTAGGCATCTTGATATACTCTACCTTTGAGTCTGCCTTACTGTAAACATCTTGGCTTATTTTACGTTTGAATCACGTTAGGATTGTGTAAAATTTAAACCATTTGTTATAGACCTAAATAGCAGTTTGTTTGTTTGTTTTTTACTTTTGTTTTTGTTTTTTTTATTGTTTGTTTTTTAAAGTGATACAGTCTTTACACTGACACTGGTAATGTTATTGGAAAATATGTGGATTATGTTCAAGTTATTAAGAAATACGAGCAGGAGATTTAAAGTGCATATAAAAGAATGGTTCCTCACTATGATGTGGACCCGTTCCAAGTGATAGAAGGAAGGTGCTTAACAAGGGTTAGGGGTTGCCCGTGGGTTCAAATCGGGTACGTTCAGGGTCGGGGGGGGGAAGTTTCTCTCTGTGTGTTATGGTACCTATTTCATTTACTAACTTTTTTGCCTTTTCATTCCTTATTCTACATCAGTTTCAGAAACATCAAGGAACTATTTAAAAAAAAAAGGGGGATACACCACTATGTGTACAGTATTATCGTAACAATTAATGGCGAATATCTTAGTTGAAAGTATTTCATGGAACTGTAGAGGCTTACATAAACTTATCAAAGTAAAACAGGTTATGAACAGGATAAAACAGCTAAAGGCCAAGATAGTGTTTTTGCAGGAAACGCACCTATTGGCTGATGAGACATCAAAGATAAAACGGAGGTGGCCAGGACAGGTCGTTTCAGCTTCATACTCTACTAATTCTAGAGGTGTAATGACATTAATACATAAGTCTATTCCATTACAGATTGAAGGGGTAACCAAAGATCCCAACGGAAGATTCTTAATCATACAAGGTCGTCTTTGCTCGACACAACTTAATTTCGTTAATGTATATGGACCAAATAACGATGATGTTAATTTTTACAATAATTTATTTCTGAGAATTTCAACACTACCAGGCAAATGCATTATCGCTGGGGACTTTAACTGTGTCCTAGACCCAAGAAAAGATAGATCTTACGGAATAGATAATACTCACACGAGATCTAGGAAAACGATACATCATTTTATAAAAGAACTGAACTTAATAGATATATGGAGACACCTGAACCCTTCAAAGAAGGAATTTTCATGTTATTCTAGTACTTACAAAACTTATTCTAGAATAGACTACTTTTTGGTATCAGCAGAACTCCTTTCTAACATTAGAGGCTGCCATTACAAGAGCATAGTAATCTCGGATCATGCAGCTGTATCCATGGTTTACGTGGAGCCAAAATTGATACGTCAATCCCCTAAGTGGAGATTCCAAATAAAACGGATGCAGAACTCAAGGTTTCTACAGTTTTTGGGAGAACAGATTGATAGTTACTTTGAGTTTAACACATCCCAAACTACTGCCACAACTAGGTGGGAAGCCTTCAAGGCATTTATTAGAGGTCAAATTATAAGCTATACAAGCAGAAGAACAAGGGAAACACAGAAAAAAATGAGAGATCTAGAATCCAAAATTAAAGTGCTTGAGAATAAGACTTTTCAGGAAGGGCAGGATAAACATGACAATGCTAAGCAGTTATTACTACTTAGAACTCAATACAATGAGTTAACATCTGATAAGGCTGCCGCTAATTTAATGAGGCTCAAACAAAACTATTACGACCAAGGTGAAAAGCCTGGTAGACTCCTTGCATGGCGCATCAAACAACAGCAAACAGAGAGGACAATTACTAATATTGAGGATGCAAGCGGGAATATCATAGTTGATCAACTGGAAATTAATACAACATTTAAAAAATTCTATGAAAACCTTTACAGATCTGAATATACTATTAGCTCTGATACCCAGACTGAATTTCTAGACAAACTTAATTTTCCTAAAATTTCTGAGGAAAGTAAGAAAAGTCTGGATAAACAACTAAGCATTGCTGAGGTAACAGAAGCCATTAGTGCATTAAAGGCTGGAAAGACAGCAGGGCCGGATGGTCTCCCAATTGACTTGTATAAACATTTTAAAGAAAAATTGATAGCTCCTCTCTACGAGATGTACTTGGAATCTTACATTAATGGTTATCTATCTGTCTCAATGAGAGAGGCTTTGATTATCCTTCTTCCAAAACCGGGTAAAGCTAATACTAAATGTGAGAATATGCGTCCTATAAGTCTAATAAATACGGATACAAAAATCCTCAGTAAAATCCTAGCAAAGAGGCTAGAAGGTGTACTTTCAGATATTGTGGGGGATGACCAAAATGGGTTCATAAAGGGAAGACAAGGGTTTCATAATGTAAGACGTGTTATTAATATCTTATATAACCAAAAGGGAGAAAAGGATACAGATCTTCTCTCATTGGATGCAGAGAAGGCCTTCGATAGGGTTGAGTGGCCCTATCTTTTTGATGTTATTGCCCGGTTTGGATTTGGAAACACCTTTTGTAATTGGATTAAATTACTACATCTCAACCCTATAGCTGAAGTACTAACTAATGAGGTGGTGTCTGACTCGTTCAATATTGCAAGAGGTTGCCCTCAAGGTTCACCCTTGTCACCGCTTCTATTTATTTTAGCTATTGAACCATTAGCAATAGCAATTAGAGCTAACAGGCAAATACAGGGAATCCAAATTGGTAACAGGGATCATAGAATAGCTCTCTTTGCAGATGATGTCATTCTGTTCCTAAAACAACTACACACCTCCATACCGGCATTGTTAGATCTGATCGACCTGTTCGGTAAAATCTCTGGATATAAATTGAATGCTTCAAAATCTTCACTTATGTTGCTTAATGAAAATGAAAGACAAGTCCCTGACCAACATATTTCTATTTTCAAGTTCTCAACCAGTTTTACGTATTTGGGCATCACAATAGTACCTCAAGTAGAAAATATAGCCTTAATAAATTACAATCTTATAATGGATTCAGCATTCAAATCTATAGAGAGATGGATGCCTCTGCCTATCTCTCTAATAGGGAGAATAAACATATTAAAGATGAGCATATTACCTAAATTCACATATTTATTTCAAAATATCCCTCTGGCACCACCGGAAGGAATGTTTGCGAGATTTACATCACTCATTACCAAATTTATTTGGAATAAGAAGTGTCCTAGAGTTCGCCTGTCTCTGTTGTATCTCCCATTTGAAACAGGGGGATTGAAGTGCCCCAATCTTTATTGGTATTTTCTGGCTGCACAGCTGAGAACTATAATGTTCTATTTCTCTATTGCAGATACTCCATCATGGATGGATATAGAGTTGTGTGCCGTTCAGATGCCATTAAATTTGTATCTGTACTCAGCCACTCTAAAACATCTTAGAGCTCAAACTACCAACCCCATAGTGCTTAATATGATTAATGTCTGGTACGAGGTAAAGAAGCATATAAATATAGCTAACTCCTTGTCACAATATAGTCCCATTTGGGGCAATGTTTTGTTTAAACCAGGCAACCTGGATGCTGGATTTCAGATTTGGGCAAAGAAAGGGCTAAGTAAAATATCTGATCTTTATAAAGAAGAGGTTCTAATGACTTTTGAGGAAATCTCTCTAGTACATAACATCCCAAAGAAGCATTTCTTTAAATATTTGCAATTGAGAAGTTTTATCTCCTCTATGCAGAACCAGTCAATAGTAATTCCTGCACTTTCATCCTTAGAAGAAATTATTACCAAAAACTGCAATAGCAGTGGTTTAATTTCATTAATATACAACTGGCTTGCATCTGGCTCTAAGGAGACCTCACTATCCAGACGTGACGCATGGAGGGCAGATTTAAAGGAGGACATCTCAGATAATAATTGGAACATATTCTGTAAGGAGGCTCAGACATAAACAGCCAACACTAATTTGAAGCTACTTCAATACAACTGGTTGATGCGGACTTATGTAACCCCTGTCAAATTGAATAAATATAACAGTAATATACCTGACACTTGCTTTAAATGTAGTGAGGCTCAAGGAACACTTATACACTGCATTTGGGAGTGTGACAAAATTAAGGAATTCTGGAGGGAGGTGATCAATAAAATCATGATCATTTTGTCTGTAAACATTCCACTAGACCCCAAAATGATATTGCTACATCTATACCCATCAGATCTTAATCTGAGAACCAAAGAATGTAAATTTATTGATTTTGCTATATTACAGGCGAAACGAATGATTGCTTTTAATTGGAAGAAAACCGATGCACCTACAATTGGCGCATGGATTAAAAATATGGCACAATGTATGTCAATGGAGAGAATAACATATACCTTGAAAAACAAATTGGGTGTTTATGAGGAAATATGGAAATCATTTAACGATTTTATAAAAAGTAGTGATATTGGAGAGCTTCTACAGGAGGAATAATTAAGATATGATACGAAAAAATTCACAATAGTGGTAGACCCTCAGAAGGGAATGGATTCTTGTTTTTGAAAATCTTTTTATTTTATTTATTATTTATTTTCTATTTTATTTATTTTCTGTTTATGTGTATCTTCATTTTGTTAGAGGTGCCATTTAACTGTTTAACTGTGTGATTGATACTGTGAAGCTGTATATTGATTTTGGCCCTGTGAGAAAGGGAAAAGTTAAGAGAGAACGCGTGGGTGTGTGGGGGATGTTATGTTTGTTAAAGTAAAACCTGTATTGAATATATTGCATAATAATGCTGATGTTTGTATAACAAAAAACAATAAAGACATTGTTAAAAAAAAAAAAAAAAAAACTTAGATGATGACGCTGCTACATGTACAGTATATATACATCCTTATGGTCAGTGTATTAATACAGTAACTTAGATGATGACACTGCTATATGTACAGTATATATACATCCTTATGGTCAGTGTATTAATACAGTAACTTAGATGATGACACTGCTACATGTACAGTATCTATACATCCTTATAGTCAGTGTATTAATACAGTATATATACATCCTTATAGTCAGTGTATTAATACAGTATCTATACATCCTTATAGTCAGTGTATTAATACAGTAACTTAGATGATGACACTGCTACATGTACAGTATATATACATCCTTATAGTTAGTGTATTAACGTTACATACAGTAACTTAGATGGCGGTCGCCGTGCTCCCGGTTTGGAGAAGCAGACAGGAGTACCGACAGGAAGCTAAGCGATGTACTGCTAAGGACGCCACGTTATTACAGATCAGTAAGTCACACAATAACACAAACTAACTAACCGATGGATGCAGCGGTAGACCAGCAACTCCTGTGTTCTGAGAGGGAAAATGACTGGTTTTGTGAATGGAGTCTGGTGGCTCTGAAGACAGTGACATAAAGGCTTCAGTTCTCCGTCAGAAAGCGCTGTCTGATGGCGAGGTAAAGCAGAGAAAATATTCTAAATATAGCGTAAACTAAAAGAAATATTTTTATTATTTTGTTTTAGGTGGCTAAAATACATTTTTCTGCTGCTCCCGTCCACAGCTGCTTTACCTCGCCGTCAGACAGCCCTTTCTGACGGGGAACTGAAGCTGTTATATCGCTTTCTTCAAAGCCACCAGACGTCATTCACAAAAGCAGTAATTTTACTTCCCAGAACACGGGAGTATACATACAACCCCACTTGAAAAAAAAATGTCATAACAGCTGATTTTAGGAGAAGTCAAACCAACACAGTATTTTGAAGACAAATCTGAGAAAATGAATGACACATTTGAAGCACATTCTTTCAGATTATGAATAGTTGTTAATCTTTACAGCGACTTCAACGTTCTGGCAGAAATATGAATATTTTCTTGAAGTGTAAATTGTGAAATGGAGGTCCTCAGGTGTTTTGTTACAGAAATACAATCAGTAGTTTGTGGCTATAAAACCCAGACTGAGATCCATCTTAGTTTGAAACAGTATCTGCACTAATAGTTCTGCATCAGGAGTATAAATCTTTTAGCAGAACATTTAGTCTTCATCCTCAATGCATTATTGTCCATCAGTTCAGCTTACAGTAAAAACAGTCTCTTACTTTGTGTCTGAGGGTCCAGGTTCATGACTGAAGTCCAGAGGTTCCGGTATGGACCAGTCACTCTTCATAGACAGACAGCTGGGTACTGGAGACTCTGCTCTCGGTCTGTACTGAACTCTGCAAACACCAAGATGATTTTATTCATATCACATGAATCCTTGATAAATTCTCTGATGACAAAACCATTTCAGTAGCTCTGAACACACAAACTACTGCTACTGTCAACAATAAGTAATGGAAAATGTACAGCGAGCCTGTCATTGTTGTGAAAGAATCCCCTTCAGGGTGATGAGAGACTTCTCCGCCTCACGTCGGGGTGCAGCATCGACCTGTCGGGGATTCTTTCACAAAAATGACCCCCTAGCTGTACATTATTCCTTATTTAAAAGTTTATAGCCGTTTTCTTAGATTAGATTACATCTTTTCTAGGTGACTGACAGCTGTCACAGATACTAAGAGGAAGAGTTTATCTGTTAAATTTTAGTTGGCAAATACATTTGTGTAGAAATTTGAATATAAAAACACAAAATCAACAGAAAACATGGCATTGTCAGAGGTAACTAAAAACGAGTCATTTAAATGAGTTACTAGCAGCTCTCTTACTTTGACTCTGAGGCTCCAGGATCACCTTTAGACCGGTCACTCTTCATAGACAGACAGCCAGAGACTAAAGACTCTGCTCTGTCCTCCTCTTCCTCCACACAATCATTCATCTTCTGATCTGAAGTCAGTCTGAGAGGTTAAACAGGAACACTGACTGTGAGCTCAGAACATGTACAGGAAACAAGTTTGTACATGCGTCACAGACAAGACTGAGAGAACAGGAAGTAACACGCACGCACGCACGCACGCACGCACACACACACACCGACACACACACACACACACACACACACACACACACACACACAGTATACAGTATAATAAAACCATCCGGCATCCACCTGGTCAGTTCTCTTTAAATCTCTGCTTGTTTTCTTGGGTTACAGCAGGTTTAATGAGTATCATTCAGCCAATCACGACTTTGTATTCACAGATGAATCAAACTGTTGAGTTCATTCTGACATTTCTCTCCTCTACAGTCCACAGGGACAAAACTGACTCAGAGAGTTTAACAGTAAAGTAATAAAATGTTGGATTAACACTCACCCTGCTTCACTCTTTAGTTTTCCTCCTGCTCCGTTGAGTCAAAATGGAGTCTGAGCTGACAGACTGAACACTTTCACTTTCAGAGTTTCCTCCCTGTTCTCGTGTTCTTACATCACATGGTCAGTGTGGCTCCTCCCCTCTCCATTTACAGGAAAATCTTTGACCACAGAGTTTAACTATGAGGGCGTGTTTGTGT
>CAKAOJ020000961.1:0-17791 GCA_916701645.2 Sebastolobus alascanus | reverse complement strand
CTGAAAAATGTACTGAGTAAAAATGGGTAAAAGAAAAAAAAAAAGTCTGAAAAATGTCTGAGTGAAAAAGTCTGAAAAATGTCTGAGTAAAAATATCTGAAAAATGTCTGAGTAAAAAAAGTCTGAAAAATGTCTGAGTGAAAAAGTAAAAAAAAAAGAAGTCTGAAAAATGTCCGAGTAATAAAAGTCTGAAAAATAATGAAGTCTGAAAAATGTCTGAGTGAAAAAGTAAAAAAAAAAGAAGTCTGAAAAATGTCAGAGTAAAAAAGTATAAAAATAATGAAGTCTGAAAAATGTCTGAGTAAAAAAAGTCTGAAAAATGTCAGAGTAAAAAGGTCAAAAAGAAAGAAGTCCGAGTAAGAATGTGTGAAAATAGTCAGAGTAAAAAAAGTCTGAAAAATGTTTGAGTAAAAAAGTAAGAAAAAAAGAAGTCAGAGTAAAAAAGTGTGAAAAAATTCAGAGTAAAAAAAATCTGAAAAAAGTCAGAGTAAAAAAAGTCTGAAAAAAGTCAGAGTAAAAAAAGTCTGAAAAAAGTCTGAGTGAAAAAGTCTCAAATATGTCTGAGTAAAAAAAGTAAAAAAAAAAAAAAGAAGTCTGAAAAATGTCTGAGTAAAAATGTCTGGAAAAATCTCCGAGTAAAAAAAGTCTGAAAAAAGTCAGAGTGAAAAAGTCTGAAAAATGTCTGCGTAAAAAAAGTAAAAAAAAAAAAAAGAAGTCTGAAAAATGTCCGAGTAATAAAAGTCTGAAAAATGTCAGAGTTAAAAGTATAAAAAAAAGATTTCTGAAAAATGTCTGAGTAAAAATGTCCGAGTAAAAACAGTCTGAAAAATGTCCGAGTAAAAAAGTAAAAAAAAAAAGATGTCAGAGTAAAAAAAGTCTGAAAAATGTCAGTGAAAAAGTCTAAAAAATGTCTGAGTAAAAAGTCTAAAACAATGTCCGAGCAAAAAAGTACAAAAAAAAGAAGTCTAAAAAATGTCTGAGTAAAAATAACTGGAAAAATCTCAGAGTAAAAAAAGTCTGAAAAAAGTCAGAGTAAAAAAAGTCTGAAAAATGTCCGAGTAAAAAAGTATAAAAAAAAGATGTCGGAGTAAAAAAGTATGAAAAATGTCTGAGTGAAAACGTCTGAAAAATGTCTGAGTAAAAAAGTCTAAAAAAATGTCCGAGTACAAAAGTATAAAAAAAAAGTCTGAAAAATGTCTGAGTAAAAATAACTGGAAAAATCTCAGAGTAAAAAAAGTGTGAAAAAAGTCAGAGTAAAAAAAGTCTGAAAAATGTCCGAGTAAAAAAGTAAAAAAAAAGATGTCGGAGTAAAAAAGTATGAAAAATGTCTGAGTGAAAACGTCTGAAAAATGTCTGAGTAAAAAAGTCTAAAAAAATGTCCGAGTACAAAAGTATAAAAAAAAGAAGTCTGAAAAATGTCTGAGTAAAAATGTCTGGAAAAATCTCCGAGTAAAAAAAGTCAGAGTAAAAAAAGTCTGAAAAATGTCTGAGTGAAAAAGTCTGAAAAATGTCTGAGTAAAAAAGTCTAAAAAAATGTCCGAGTACAAAAGCATAAAAAAAGAAGTCTGAAAAATGTCTGAGTAAAAATGTCTTGAAAAAATCTCTGAGTAATAAAAGTCTGAAAAATGTCTGAGTGAAAAAGCCTGAAAAATGTCCGAGTAAAAAAGTATAAAAAAATGTCCGAGTACAAAAGTATAAAAAAAAGAAGTCTGAAAAATGTCTGAGTAAAAATGTCCGAGTAAAAAAGTAAAAAAAAAAGAAGTACGAGTAAAAAAGTGTGAAAATATTCAGAGTAAAAAAAGTCTGAAAAATGTCTGCGTAAAAAAAGTAAAAGAAAAAAAAAGAAGTCTGAAAAATGTCTGAGTAAAAATGTCTGGAAAAATCGCCGAGTAAAAAAAGTCTGAAAAAAGTCAGAGTGAAAAAGTCTGAAAAATGTCTGCGTAAAAAAAGTAAAAAAAAAAAAAAGAAGTCTGAAAAATGTCTGAGTAAAAATGTCTGGAAAAATCTCCGAGTAAAAAAAGTCTGAAAAAAGTCAGAGTGAAAAAGTCTGAAAAATGTCTGCGTAAAAAAAGTAAAAAAAAAAAAAAGAAGTCTGAAAAATGTCCGAGTAATAAAAGTCTGAAAAATGTCAGAGTTAAAAAGTATAAAAAAAAGATTTCTGAAAAATGTCTGAGTAAAAATGTCCGAGTAAAAAAAGTCTGAAAAATGTCAGTGAAAAAGTCTAAAAAATGTCTGAGTAAAAAAGTCTAAAACAATGTCCGAGCAAAAAAGTACAAAAAAAAGAAGTCTAAAAAATGTCTGAGTAAAAATAACTGGAAAAATCTCAGAGTAAAAAAAGTGTGAAAAAAGTCAGAGTAAAAAAAGTCTGAAAAATGTCCGAGTAAAAAAGTAAAAAAAAAAGATGTCGGAGTAAAAAAGTATGAAAAATGTCTGAGTGAAAACGTCTGAAAAATGTCTGAGTAAAAAAGTCTAAAAAAATGTCCGAGTACAAAAGTATAAAAAAAAGAAGTCTGAAAAATGTCTGAGTAAAAATGTCTGGAAAAATCTCCGAGTAAAAAAAGTCAGAGTAAAAAAAGTCTGAAAAATGTCTGAGTGAAAAAGTCTGAAAAATGTCTGAGTAAAAATGTCCGAGTAAAAAAGTAAAAAAAAAAGAAGTACGAGTAAAAAAGTGTGAAAATAGTCAGAGTAAAAAAAGTCTGAAAAATGTCTGAGTGAAGAAGTCTGAAAAATGTCTGAGTAAAAATGTCTGGAAAAATCTCTGAGTAAAAAAAGTCTGAAAAGTGTCTGAGTTAAAAAGTCTAAAAAATGTCCGAGTAAAAAAGTCAAAAAAAAGAAGTACGAGTAAAAAAAGTCTGAAAAAAGTCAGAGTAAAAAAAGTCTGAAAAATGTCTAAGTAAAAATGTCCGAGTAAAAAAGTAAAAAAAAAAAAAGTCAGAGTAAAAAAGTGTGAAAATAGTCAGAGTAAAAAAAGTCTGAAAAATGTCTGAGTGAAAAAGTCTGAAAAATGTCTGAGTAAAAAAGTCTAAAAAAATGTCCGAGTACAAAAGCATAAAAAAAAGAAGTCTGAAAATTGTCGGAGTAAAAATGTCTGGAAAAATCTCTGAGTAAAAAAAGTTTGAAAAATGTCTGAATGAAAAAGTCTGAAAAATGTCTGAATAAAAAAAAGCGTGAAAAAGTCAGAGAAAAAAATTCTGAAAAATGTCAGAGTAAAAAAGTAGAAAAAAAATGTCTTAGTAAAAAATTTTGAAAAATGTCCGAGTACAAAAGCATAAAAAAAGAAGTCTGAAAAATGTCTGAGTAAAAATGTCTTGAAAAAACTCTGAGTAATAAAAGTCTGAAAAATGTCTGAGTGAAAAAGCCTGAAAAATGTCCGGGTACAAAAGTCTAAAAAAATGTCCGAGTACAAAAGTATAAAAAAAGAAGTCTGAAAAATGTCTGAGTAAAAATGTCCGAGTAAAAAAGTAAAAAAAAAAGAAGTACGAGTAAAAAAGTGTGAAAATAGTCAGAGTAAAAAAATTCTGAAAAATGTCAGAGTAAAAAAGTAGAAAAAAAATGTCTTAGTAAAAAAGTGTGAAAAATGTCCGAGTACAAAAGCATAAAAAAAGAAGTCTGAAAAATGTCTGAGTAAAAATGTCTTGAAAAATCTCTGAGTAATAAAAGTCTGAAAAATGTCTGAGTGAAAAAGCCTGAAAAATGTCCGAGTACAAAAGTATAAAAAAATGTCCGAGTACAAAAGTATAAAAAAAAGAAGTCTGAAAAATGTCTGATTAAAAATGTCCGAGTAAAAAAGTAAAAAAAAAAGAAGTACGAGTAAAAAAGTGTGAAAATATTCAGAGTAAAAAAAGTCTGAAAAATGTCTGAGTGAAAAAGTCTGAAAAATGTCTGCGTAAAAAAAGTAAAAGAAAAAAAAAGAAGTCTGAAAAATGTCCGAGTAATAAAAGTCTGAAAAATGTCTGAGTGAAAAAGCCTGAAAAATGTCCGAGTACAAAAGTCTAAAAAAATGTCCGAGTACAAAAGTATAAAAAAAGAAGTCTGAAAAATGTCTGAGTAAAAAATTTTGAAAAATGTCCGAGTACAAAAGCATAAAAAAAGAAGTCTGAAAAATGTCTGAGTAAAAATGTCTTGAAAAATCTCTGAGTAATAAAAGTCTGAAAAATGTCTGAGTGAAAAAGCCTGAAAAATGTCCGAGTACAAAAGTCTAAAAAAATGTCCGAGTACAAAAGTATAAAAAAAGAAGTCTGAAAAATGTCTGAGTAAAAATGTCCGAGTAAAAAAGTAAAAAAAAAAGAAGTACGAGTAAAAAAGTGTGAAAATAGTCAGAGTAAAAAAATTCTGAAAAATGTCAGAGTAAAAAAGTAGAAAAAAAATGTCTTAGTAAAAAAGTGTGAAAAATGTCCGAGTACAAAAGCATAAAAAAAGAAGTCTGAAAAATGTCTGAGTAAAAATGTCTTGAAAAATCTCTGAGTAATAAAAGTCTGAAAAATGTCTGAGTGAAAAAGCCTGAAAAATGTCCGAGTACAAAAGTATAAAAAAATGTCCGAGTACAAAAGTATAAAAAAAAGAAGTCTGAAAAATGTCTGAGTAAAAATGTCCGAGTAAAAAAGTAAAAAAAAAAGAAGTACGAGTAAAAAAGTGTGAAAATATTCAGAGTAAAAAAAGTCTGAAAAATGTCTGAGTGAAAAAGTCTGAAAAATGTCTGCGTAAAAAAAGTAAAAAAAAAAAAAAGAAGTCTGAAAAATGTCTGAGTAAAAATGTCTGGAAAAATCGCCGAGTAAAAAAAGTCTGAAAAAAGTCAGAGTGAAAAAGTCTGAAAAATGTCTGCTTAAAAAAAGTAAAAGAAAAAAAAAGAAGTCTGAAAAATGTCCGAGTAATAAAAGTCTGAAAAATGTCAGAGTAAAAAAGTATAAAAAAAAAGTCTGAAAAATGTCTGAGTAAAAATAACTGGAAAAATCTCAGAGTAAAAAAAGTGTGAAAAAAGTCAGAGTAAAAAAAGTCTGAAAAATATCCGAGTAAAAAAGTAAAAAAAAAAGATGTCGGAGTAAAAAAGTATGAAAAATGTCTGAGTGAAAACGTCTGAAAAATGTCTGAGTAAAAAAGTCAAAAAAAATGTCCGAGTACAAAAGTCTAAAAAAAAGAAGTCTGAAAAATGTCTGAGTAAAAATGTCTGGAAAAATCTCCGAGTAAAAAAAGTCTGAAAAAAGTCAGAGTGAAAAAGTCTGAAAAATGTCTCCGTAAAAAAAGTAAAAAAAAAAAAAAGAAGTCTGAAAAATGTCCGAGTAATAAAAGTCTGAAAAATGTCAGAGTAAAAAAGTATAAAAAAAAAGATTTCTGAAAAATGTCTGAGTAAAAATGTCCGAGTAAAAACAGTCTGAAAAATATCCGAGTAAAAAAGTAAAAAAAAAAGATGTCAGAGTAAAAAAAGTCTGAAAAATGTCAGTGAAAAAGTCTGAAAAATGTCTGAGTGAAAAAGTCTAAAAAATGTCTGTGTTCTGCCCTATGTGTTTAACATGCTAAAAAGACCAAGTTGACTGTTAAAAATGCGTTTGTATTGTTATTTTAGAAAAGATTGTTGAGCTTTATTTTGAAGGCTGGAAAGATAGTGGAAACAGGAAACGGGTAACAGGAAGTAGGAAGTGTAGAGAAGACCTGAAAACAGAGAAAGAACATGGCTGCAGTTGTATGGTTTCTCATGTTGAATCCAGCGTAATCCTTCATATGAATCCCTCAGAAAGCAATGGCTGTGAGTTATATATGTCCCTTACATGTTTGAGAATTGATATTGATGACTTTGATGGGCATTTTTCTAGATTGTAAAGAATGTAAAAACTTTATGTGTTAATGCTCATAAGACAACGTTACTGCTTATAATTACCTGTTGCATACCTATTGAATTTACAAGTTAATGGTATATTTACCTGTGTTTGTCATAGCAGTCAGTTAAAAACATCTTTTGTGTTTCTTTTCTAGTTTCACTCCAATTCAATGTGTCATCCTGACTTGACATGCTGTGAAAGAAGTCATTAAAGGAGCAAGCTCGCTCACATCCTGGCTCTTGAAAAGGAGTTTGGCTGGCTGTTTATTTATGTTTACACTTTGGAAGTAAAACACATACAGAGAACAGTACAGTGAAAAGCCATGAATTAGAAGGATTCATCCGCCACAGTTATGGAAGCTCAAGCAAGAGAAAAAGATGAGAAAGTGTCATCAGTGTCTAGCTCCAAATACACATCCTCCTCCAAGTCTTCAGTAGCCAGCGCTGCTGCTAAAGCTAGAGCCAAAGCCGAAGCTGCCCGCACCAGGGTCACATTTGGACAAAAGGAGCTAGAATTGAAAAAACAGAGAGCCCAATTGGATTTGGAAAAGGCTACATTAGAAGCAGATTTGGAAGCACTAGAACTGGAAAAAGCAGCTGCTGCTGCCAATGCAGAGGCTGAAGTTTTAGAAGCTGCAGCAGGGACAAGATGTGAGGATATGTGCAGTGCCAAGAGTAGCGTCTCACCGCAGGCAATAAGACAACGTACAGAGGCATACGTGGAACATCAGGCTCAAGTCAGCTTTAAACCTGCCACACGCCTTCCAGATAAAGCTCCTCCTCTCCTTAAAGAGGCAACGCCGCTAATAAAGCGGGAAGCCCCAGCATTAACCCCTGCATACCACGGTGATGTCACGTCCACAAGAGATACACAGCAAAGTGAGTACTTACCAGCACTTGAGCACCAGACACATCAGCCTAAGCCTCCCAGCTCACACCCTCCGAACCTCGAGTCTTCCTTTAAAACCTATTTGGAGCAGGGCTCTCCTTCATTCAGACATGCAAACTATCCAAACCGTTCTACAAGGAACAACACACAGGATTTTTCTACTGCTCCAGCTGCTAACATGGTAGACTTTGCTAAGTATCTCTCCCGCAGGGAGTTGGTAACCAAAGGCCTCACTAAATTCGATGACCAGCCTGAGAGCTACAGAGCAAGGGAGTCCTCCTTCCATAATGCCACTCAGGGCTTAGAGTTAAAAGCCAGTGAGGAGTTATGTCTACTTGTAAAATGGTTTGGAAAGGAGTCATCTGAACACAATAAAAGAATACGTGCCGTCCACGTCACCAACCCTCAAGCTGCACTCAAGTTATCCTGGACCAGACTCCAAGAGTGCTACGCTACCCCGGAGGTGATAGAGAGTGCTTTATTTAAGCCGCTGGACAGCTTTCTTCATCTCACTTCGAAAGATAACATTAAGCTAAGAGAACTTATTGACCCGCTCTTGGAGCTACTCTCAGCCAAGGAGGATGGGTACCTTCCAGGACTAAGCTATCTTGACACACCTCGAGGAATTAACCTCATTGTTGAGAAGCTGCCACCAAGCTTACAAGAAAAATGTCTGTCTGCTGGTTCACATTACAAAGAACAATACAGGGTTTGCTTTCCTCCTTTCTCCTTCTTCGCTGACTTTGTCAGAAGTCAGGCAAAAGCCAGAAATGATCCTAGCTTCGTCTTGACTTACAGCAACCGCAGCCATTACCGCAATGAAAAGCCCACAGCTAGGCATGATGGTGTGAAGACAGCTATATCTGTGCATGAGACGGATGTGTCAGCAACAGCAGATTCAAGCTCAATGCACAGAATATCAACAGACAAGAAAAATAGTACTGATCTAGCCAAGTACTGTCCACTTCATAATAAATCTCATCCTCTGGAGAAATGTAGAGCCTTTAAAATGAAGCCACTGACAGAACGCAAGAAACTACTAAAAGAACACAGACATTGTTTCAGGTGTTGCTCCACTACTCATATGGCCAGAGAATGTCCAGTGGAGCTGAACTGCAATGAGTGCGAGAGTAATCAACACTGCACAGCCATGCACCCAGACACTACTGTCTCACCCGCAGTGTCTCCTGCAACAGAGTCAGACACAGAGCAGCAAAACAGCTCTCCTCCAGAGTTAACCTCCAGGTGCACTGAGGTCTGCGGAGAAGGTCTCCCAGCCCGATGTTGTGCAAAGATATGTTTGGTGCGAGTTTTCCCACAAGGGCAACGAGAACGCTCAGTCAAAATGCATGCCATCCTCGACGACCAGAGCAATCGCTCGCTGGCCAGATCTTAGTTTTTCCAGCTCTTTGATGTCCATGGTAGCCTTGCACCTTACCTGATGAGGACCTGTGCTGGAATCACTGAAATGACTGGAAGGAAGGCAGTCGGTTTTCAGATCAGAGCAATGAATGGTGAAGTATGTTTGGATTAACCTTCATTCCTTGAATGGAACGAGATCATGACCAACAGATCAAAAATCTCTTCACCAGAGGTCGCACGCTCCCATACTCACTTGAGATCCTTGGTGCCTTACATCCCAGAGATCGATCCTGAAGCCCAGATCTTAATCCTACTGGGGAGAGACCTCATACGTGTTCACAAGGTGAGACAACAAATTAATGGGCCCCAGGGTTTGGACTTAGGGTGGGTGATTGTAGAGGTGGTTTGCATTGACAGTGCCCACAAGCCCACTGTATCTGTTTTCAAAACCAATGTCCTGCAGAATGGATGTCCATCTTTTCTGACGCCCTGTCAGAATCACATCTGCATGAAGGAGAGAGTAGGCTATGGCGGGGAGCACAGACACTATACCTCCACACATATGTCCAACAATCCTGCTTCTGGTGTCCCTGCTAAAGACAAACTTGGACAAGAAGTGTTTGTGAGAACGGAGAACGATAACAAACCTGCTTTGTCTTTCGAAGACGAGACCTTTCTGGAGCTCATGCAAGCATAGTTCCAGAGAGATGAGCAAAGCAGTTGGATCGCTCCTCTACCGTTCAGGTCACCCAGACCATGCCTTCCAAATAACCGTGCTCAAGCCCTCTCCTGTCTCCACTCCTTGCAACGTACATTGAACAGAAATCCTGAAATGAAAGAACAGTTTGTTGCTTTTATGGAGAAGCTCTTTGACAACGGACATGCAGATGATGAACCCCTTTCCACGAAAATGAAGAGTTTTGGTACTTACCCATTTTTGGGGTGTACCATCCCCAAATACGAGTAGTATTCGACTCGAGTGCTCAAGAAGATGGCATCTCTCTCAACAGCATCCTGCTTTCGGGCCCTGACTTGAATAAGTCCCTACTCGGAGTACTGCTTAGGTTCAGAAGGGAAGTTGTTGCACTAACAGCCGACATTCAACAAATGTTCTATGGTTTCATGGTGAGAGAGGACCACCGAAACTTCTTAAGATTCCTCTGGCACAAGCGTAATGACCTGACTAAGGAGGTAGCAGAGTACCGAATGCGAGTGCATGTGTTCGGGAACAGCCCCTCACCTGCTGTGGCTATATATGGCCTTCGAAGAGCAGCCCAAGCAGGTGAGCAGGAGTATGGATCTGACACACGCCACTTCGTCGACAGGCACTTTTACGTAGATGATGGGCTCATCTCCCTCCCGACTGAGGCCGAGGCAATTGATCTGCTCAAGCGCACTCAAGCTTCACTGGCAGAATCAAATCTGAAACTGCATAAGATTGCCTCGAACAGCGTCACAGTGATGCAAGCCTTCACACCTGGAGACCTGGCTGCAGGCCTTAAAGACTTAGGCCTTGACAAAGAGGCTCTCCCTGTACAAAGAAGCCTTGGCTTGTGCTGGAACATAGACTGTGACACCTTTACAATCCGAGTAGCAGTCAGCGACAAGCCGTTCACCCGGCGTGGAGTGCTATCTACAGTTAATAGCCTCTTTGAACCGTTCGGTTTGGTTGCACCAGTGACCATCCAGGGACGAGCACTACTCAGAGATCTGTCTGCTGACATTCATGACTGGGACACAGAATTACCTGCAGACAAGTTTATCAAGTGGGAGACATGGAAAAAATCACTACAGCATTTGAGCAGCCTACATCTTCCTCGCTCATACATACATCAGTCCTTCTCCAGTGCCACATATACTGAGCTGTGTTTGTTCTCTGGCGCTTCTAACTGGGCCATAGGAGCAGTAGCTTACCTGAGGGTCATCACCACAGACGGACAATGTAGAGTTGGCTTTGTGCTCGGGAAGGCAAAGCTAGCCCCTCAACCAGTGCCCACTATCCCACGCCTCGATCTATGCAGAGCTGTGCTGGTCGTTGATATGGCTGAGTTGATCTTTGATGAGCTTGACCACAAGCCAGACGCTGTCAAGTTTTATTGTGACAGCAAAGTCGTCCTTGGATATATTCACAACGACTCCAAGCGATTCTTTGTATACGTGCACAGTCGTGTTCACCGTATACGCCAGACAACTTCTCCACAACAGTGGCACTACGTGCTTATAGATCAGAATCCAGCTGATCTGGCCACCAGGTCTGTACCCGCATCAAGGCTCACCGACACCATGTGGTTTACAGGACCAAAGTTCCTTCACAAACCACACTAGCCTGAAACAAATGTGTCTTTTGAGCTAGTGGATCCTGAAACAGACGTGGATGTGAGACTTCAGCTGACCACTCTTGTTACCTGCATAAGTGAAGGTAAACTTACCTCAGAACGGTTCCAGCGCTTCTCGACCTGGGAGTCTCTGCAGAGAGCAGTTTCCTTCTTGATCCATCAGGCTCGTTCATACAGGACAGACTCATCAGTTACATGTAAAGGATGGCATCAGTGCAACAAACCTCGCACTCCAGAACTGTTGGAAGCGGCAAAGCTGGTCATACTCAAGTCTGTCCAGAGGGATGCTTATCCAGAAGAGTGTGTGGCACTACAAGATAATACAGCCATCCCAAGATCAAGTGCAATCCTGGATCTCGATCCTTTCATGCGTGATGGTCTCTTGCAGACAGGAGGACGTTTGAGACATGCATCAGTCAGTTCTGAGATAAAAAACCCAATCATTCTCCCTAAACAAAGTCATGTCACAAAATTACTGGTGGGTAATTACCACACAAAGGTGAAACACCAAGGGCGGCAGTTCACAGAGGGAGCAGTCAGGGCTGCTGGACTGTGGATTGTTGCTGGCAAGAGACTGATAGGTTCAGTTCTTCAACACTGTGTCACATGCCGCAAGCTGAGGGGAAAACTCGAGACCCAAAAGATGGCCGATCGCCCTCCAGAACGTCTGAGCACATCCCCACCATTCACGTATGTGGGCTTGGATGTTTTCGGTCCTTGGAATGTGGTCACCCGACGCACAAGAGGTGGAGCGGCTCAGAGTAAGCGATGGGCCATACTTTTTACGTGCATGAGTACCAGAGCTGTACATATGGAAGTTATAGAGTCCATGGACACTGCCAGTTGCATCAACGCCTTGCGCAGGTTTTTCGCAGTAAGAGGGCCGGCTAAGCAGCTGAGATCGGATAGAGGTACGAACTTTGTTGGAGCCAGTTCTGAACTGGGCATGGGACGAGATGATCTAAGCCATGCCAACATTCTTAAGTTCCTCTATGAGAATGGTTGTACGTGGGAATTCAATCTCCAACATGCATCCCACATGGGGGGTGTCTGGGAGCGCATGATTGGCGTAACCCGAAAAATTCTTGACTCCATGTTGTTGCAAACCAGACATACTCACCTGACTCATGAAGTGCTCTGTACTTTGATGGCAGAGGTGTCTGCTATCGTCAATGCGAGACCTTTAGTCCCTGTCTCCTCTGATCCTTCTTCTCCAATGCTGCTGACGCCTGCTATGCTCCTAACCCAAAAACCAGGTGTGCCTGCTCCAGCCGGCAGCTTCAATGAAAAGGATCTTTTCAAGTGTCAGTGGAAACAGTTGTAGGCACTAGCAAATGAGTTCTGGTCCTGATGGAGAAACGAATATCTCCACACTCTTCAGCCAAGGCGCAAGTGGTACACAGCACGTCGGAACCTGGAGGTTGGAGACGTAGTGCTGCTAAAACAGAGTCAAGCGCCTCGCAACGAGTGGCCAATGGGTCTTGTCACCTCCACCCTCCCGAGCAGTGATGGACAGGTCCGCAAGATCGAGGTCAGGACAACATCGGGTGACAAAGTGAAGACATTCTTGAGGCCTATCTCTGATGTTGTCTTGCTCTTACCGAAAGAAAGTCAAAGTTCAAGTATGGACAGTTAAGTGGCACCAGTAAATGCCAGACGGGGAGTGTTCTGCCCTGTGTGTTTAACATGCTAAAAAGACCAAGTTGACTGTTAAAAATGCGTTTGTATTGTTATTTTAGAAAAGATTGTTGAGCTTTATTTTGAAGGCTGGAAAGATAGTGGAAACAGGAAACGGGTAACAGGAAGTAGGAAGTATAGAGAAGACCTGAAAACAGAGAAAGAACATGGCTGCAGTTGTATGGTTTCTCATGTTGAATCCAGCGTAATCCTTCATATGAATCCCTCAGAAAGCAATGGCTGTGAGTTATATATGTCCCTTACATGTTTGAGAATTGATATTGATGACTTTGATGGGCATTTTTCTAGATTGTAAAGAATGTAAAAACTTTATGTGTTAATGCTCATAAGACAACGTTACTGCTTATAATTACCTGTTGCATACCTATTGAATTTACAAGTTAATGGTATATTTACCTGTGTTTGTCATAGTAGTCAGTTAAATATATCTTTTGTGTTTCTTTTCTAGTTTCACTCCAATTCAATGTGTCATCCTGACTTGACATGCTGTGAAAGAAGTCATTAAAGGAGCAAGCTCGCTCACATCCTGGCTCTTGAAAAGGAGTTTGGCTGGCTGTTTATTTATGTTTACACTTTGGAAGTAAAACACATACAGAGAACAGTACAGTCTGAGTAAAAAAGTCTGAAAAATGTCCGAGTAAAAAAGTTAAAAAAAAAAGAAGTACGAGTAAAAAAAGTCTGAAAAAAGTCAGAGCAAAAAAAGTCTGAAAAATGTCCGAGTAAAAAAGTAAAAAAAAAAAGAAGTACGAGTAAAAAATGTCTGAAAAATGTCTGAGTGAAAAAGTCTGAAAAAATGTCTGAGTAAAAAAGTAAAAAAAAAAAGTCAGAGTAAAAAAGTGTGAAAAAAGTCAAAGTAAAAAGTGTGCAAAATGTCTGAGTCATTGTTATATCACAGGCAGTAAATCTATATTTATTCCCTTTTCTTTGGGGGAATATTTCTAATCTACTATGGCATCACTTCCCCCCTTACGATGTCATGTCGGGTCTAAATCGCCAAAGAATTTTAACTATTCATATCTTTGTGCACTTTGTAATAAATCATTTTCAATTCATACAAGTCTCTCCTGATTGAAATGTATTTATCCTTATACAGAGTTTGAAGGAAGACTGGTTGTCGTATAGGCGGACTGTCATTGTGCTTCCATCTATCTGCTTGCAGCCGTTTTTGTGAACGGGGATTATTATTGTAAATTGTGCACTTCGATATTTATTAAACGGCCACACTATAATGTAATTGTGAGGTGTTTAAATGCATGTCCTGTTTCCCTTTTAGTGTTGGTCGTCCCAACAGTAAGCACGCTGCGGGTCCGAGTGTAACCTTAATGAATTAAAGGTACGGCATATTGGTTTTATAATTATGAAAACATGGTTTTTAAAATGTGTATGAATTAATGTATTGTTGTCTAATTGTATGTTTATTTTTATAGGACTGTCTTCATGTGTGGTATTGACTGTCACTGTTTTTTCCAACATTGTTTAGAGTAACGGGCCTTTTTATTTTCTTTCTTGTTTTCTTTGTTTATTTTTAGTATTATTATTTTTATTATCACTGGGAATAGTGCAATAGCGTTGATGGGTGTAGTGCAATAGTGTTGACGGGCATATGTGCAATAATTCTGATGGCGTGTGAAATCTTAGAGTCATAGCAGAACCAGGTGGAAGTTATAAGGCTCCAGATAAGCTTAGAGACCCCTTCTGGTGTAATCATAACCTGACGTTGGTTGCAGTGTCATCCACCTATCAGTTCCTGGGTGGAATATATATATACGATTTGTGGTTCTTGAGAGTGTGCAGTGACATTTCCCTTAAGGAATCATATTTGTGTTTAACTGTGTGGTTGGGTCCGAAAGTTTACTGTAGCCATTGACAGATTCCTGTGTATTTGGCTATCTAGATCAAGTGATTGTGCAGTGCCCGGTCCACCGTACCTATTCAAGGTTGCATTGTGCAGCTCTAAGTTGCCTTTCCTTTTTTTAGAATGTTTTTAAAATGCAAATTGTATAAATAAATTATATATATTCTTTGAACTGCCAGCCTCTCGTCCCGTTTATTCTGGACACTTACCTGTGTATAAGGTGCACTAGACTGGAAATTGATAGTTACAGTACTAAGTACAATTTCCAATACTACAGTATGTTAAAATCCTGAAGGCTCTACAGTCTGAGAGAGCCTTTTGCAAGGAACAGCTGACTGACGTCAAAGCCAAGAGCAAGGAGAAGGATGAAACCATCGGCTTTCTTCAGCAACGTCTTGCTGAAGAACACAACAAGAAAACATTGTCTGGAAAATCTCCGAGTAAAAAAAGTCTGAAAAATGTCCGAGTAAAAAGGTCAAAAAGACAGAAGTCCGAGTAAGAATGTGTGAAAAAAGTCAGAGTAAAAAAAGTCTGAAAAATGTTTGAGTAAAAAAGTAAGAAAAAAAGAAGTCAGAGTAAAAAAGTGTGAAAAAAGTCAGAGTTAAAAAAATCTGAAAAATGTCTGAATGAAAAAGTCTGAAAAAAGTCAGAGTAAAAAAAATCTGAAAAATGTCTGAATGAAAAAGTCTGAAAAATGTCTGAGTAAAAAAAGTCTGAAAAAAGTCAGAGTAAAAAAAGTCTGAAAAATGTTTGAGTAAAAAAGTAAGAAAAAAAGAAGTCAGAGTAAAAAAGTGTGAAAAAAGTCAGAGTAAAAAAAATCTGAAAAATGTCT
The DNA here is from genome assembly GCA_916701645.2 of Sebastolobus alascanus. NCBI lineage: Eukaryota > Metazoa > Chordata > Actinopteri > Perciformes > Sebastidae > Sebastolobus > Sebastolobus alascanus. The sequence continues at coordinate 3,007 of CAKAOJ020000961.1, read as the reverse complement.
GAATGAAAAAGCCTAAAAAAAGTCAGAGTAAAAAAAATCTGAAAAATGTCTGAATGAAAAAGTCTGAAAAATGTCTGAGTAAAAAAAGTCTGAAAAAAGTCAGAGTAAAAAAAGTCTGAAAAAAGTCTGAGTGAAAAAGTCTCAAATATGTCTGAGTAAAAAAAGTAAAAAAAAAAAAAAGAAGTCTGAAAAATGTCTGAGTAAAAATGTCTGGAAAAATCTCCGAGTAAAAAAAGTCTGAAAAAAGTCAGAGTGAAAAAGTCTGAAAAATGTCTGAGTCATTGTTATATCACAGGCAATAAATCTATATTTATTCCCTTTTCTTTGGGGGAATATTTCTAATCTACTATGGCATCACTTCCCCCCTTACGATGTCATGTCGGGTCTAAATCGCCAAAGAATTTTAACTATTCATATCTTTGTGCACTTTGTAATAAATCATTTTCAATTCATACAAGTCTCTCCTGATTGAAATGTATTTATCCTTATACAGAGTTTGAAGGAAGACTGGTTGTCGTATAGGCGGACTGTCATTGTGCTTCCATCTATCTGCTTGCAGCCGTTTTTGTGAACGGGGATTATTATTGTAAATTGTGCACTTCGATATTTATTAAACGGCCACACTATAATGTAATTGTGAGGTGTTTAAATGCATGTCCTGTTTCCCTTTTAGTGTTGGTCGTCCCAACAGTAAGCACGCTGCGGGTCCGAGTGTAACCTTAATGAATTAAAGGTACGGCATATTGGTTTTATAATTATGAAAACATGGTTTTTAAAATGTGTATGAATTAATGTATTGTTGTCTAATTGTATGTTTATTTTTATAGGACTGTCTTCATGTGTGGTATTGACTGTCACTGTTTTTTCCCACATTGTTTAGAGTAACGGGCCTTTTTATTTTCTTTCTTGTTTTCTTTGTTTATTTTTAGTATTATTATTTTTATTATCACTGGGAATAGTGCAATAGCGTTGATGGGTGTAGTGCAATAGTGTTGACGGGCATATGTGCAATAATTCTGATGGCGTGTGAAATCTTAGAGTCATAGCAGAACCAGGTGGAAGTTATAAGGCTCCAGATAAGCTTAGAGACCCCTTCTGGTGTAATCATAACCTGACGTTGGTTGCAGTGTCATCCACCTATCAGTTCCTGGGTATAATATATACGATTTGTGGTTCTTGAGAGTGTGCAGTGACATTTCCCTTAAGGAATCATATTTGTGTTTAACTGTGTGGTTGGGTCCTAAAGTTTACTGTAGCCATTGACAGATTCCTGGGTATTTTGCTATCTAGATCAAGTGATTGTGCAGTGCCCGGTCCACCGTACCTATTCAAGGTTGCATTGTGCAGCTCTAAGTTGCCTTTCCTTTTTTTAGAATGTTTTTAAAATGCAAATTGTATAAATAAATTATATATATTCTTTGAACTGCCAGCCTCTCGTCCCGTTCATTCTGGACACTTACCTGTGTATAAGGTGCACTAGACTTGAAATTGATAGTTACAGTACTAAGTACAATTTCCAATACTACAGTATGTTAAAATCCTGAAGGCTCTACAGTCTGAGAGAGCCTTTTGCAAGGAACAGCTGACTGACGTCAAAGCCAAGAGCAAGGAGAAGGATGAAACCATCGGCTTTCTTCAGCAACGTCTTGCTGAAGAACACAACAAGAACACATTGTCTGGAAAATCTCCGAGTAAAAAAAGTCTGAAAAATGTCCGAGTAAAAAAGTAAAAAAAAAAGAAGCTAGAGTGAAAAAGTGTGAAAATAGTCAGAGTAAAAAATGTCTGAAAAATATCTGAGTGAAAAAGTCTAAAAAATGTCTGAGTAAAAAAGTCTGAAAATCATCACTCTGATCCATCATGATCTCACTCATCACTGTGATCCATCATGATCTCACTCATCACTGTGATCCATCATGATCTCACTCATCACTCTGATCCATCATGATCTCACTCATCACACTGATCCATCATGATCTCACTCATCACTGTGATCCATCATGACCTCACTCATCACACTGATCCATCATGATCTCACTCATCACTCTGATCCATCATGATCTCACTCATCACTTTGATCCATCATGACCTCACTCATCACACTGATCCATCATGACCTCACTCATCACACTGATCCATCATGATCTCACTCATCACACTGATCCATCATGATCTCACTCATCACTCTGATCCATCATGATCTCACTCATCACTGTGATCCATCATGACCTCACTCATCACACTGATCCATCATGACCTCACTCATCACACTGATCCATCATGATCTCACTCATCACACTGATCCATCATGATCTCACTCATCACTCTGATCCATCATGATCTCACTCATCACTGTGATCCATCATGACCTCACTCATCACACTGATCCATCATGATCTCACTCATCACTCTTATCCATCATGATCTCACTCATCACTCTGATCCATCATGATCTCACTCATCACACTGATCCATCATGATCTCACTCATCACTCTGATCCATCATGATCTCACTCATCACTCTGATCCATCATGATCTCACTCATCACACTGATCCATCATGATCTCACTCATCACTCTGATCCATCATGATCTCACTCATCACTCTGATCCATCATGATCTCACTCATCACACTGATCCATCATGATCTCACTCATCACTCTGATCCATCATGATCTCACTCATCACTCTGATCCATCATGATCTCACTCATAACTCTGATCCATCATGATCTCACTCATCACTTTGATCCATCATGACCTCACTCATCACACTGATCCATCATGATCTCACTCATCACTTTGATCCATCATGACCTCACTCATCACTCTGATCCATCATGATCTCACTCATCACTTTGATCCATCATGACCTCACTCATCACTCTGATCCATCATGATCTCACTCATCACTCTTATCCATCATGATCTCACTCATCACACTGATCCATCATGATCTCACTCATCACTCTGATCCATCATGACCTCACTCATCCACCCTCTGATCTCA
>CAKAOJ020000960.1:0-17792 GCA_916701645.2 Sebastolobus alascanus | reverse complement strand
AATGACATTATGATATGAAACAAAAATGGCAGTTCAGATACTTTTTGTGGAATGATATACAGATTAATCACAATTTTTTTTTAATAAATATTAGTATTACTTTTAAAATGAAATAGTATATTTTTGCCCAGCTAAATGTAGGTGCTCAGTAAACTTTGAAGTACAGTGGACATTCCTTAAGGCAACATGCCAGTGTTTCCAGTGTAATGTGTGAAACCAATCATTCAAAATTACTCTATTAGATTATTATTATTATTTTTAAGAATTGCTGTATTATCACCATTATTTCAATATATTCAGATCATAACTAATATTATTATACTATTATCTCTTGTTACCATTATTTATGTATATACTACTTTTTGCCTGTTATTTTGATTGGTCTTATTAGTATGATATTGATAAGGTGCCTGAAAATTAACATAATAGTAATTACAGCAGCAGTGTTAGTGGAAGCCTATAGACTGAAAGCATGATCTCTAAAACAGAGGAACACATTTCACACACATTTTTACATTTTATTATATTATGTTATATTATATTATATTATATTATATTATATTATATTATGTTATATTATATTATATCATATTATATAGGAACCTCTCTACAAGTACAGTATTAACCTTAACCAAGGAAAATAAGCCAAAGCCGTACTTTACAAACGTGAGTTTTTAACAATTCTTTACGATAAATGAATTATTTTCTATCAGGTCAGTAATTCAGTTCATGTCAGCCTACGGTACAAACTCGAGCGTCTAGCAGCGATTAGAGCTCAACTGTCCAGATTCTCAGTAACTGGAGACTAAACTTTATGTTTCTACTCCTCGTAGATCTTAAACCCTTTAATATAATAACGACTCGTTGAAATCGGTGGAGAAATGTAGACGTTATAGTGCTTTTTATCCAGAAGAACGGCAGCTCCCCGTTCACTAGAAAAGGGTTACAGGCCGGTCTTGCCCGGTCCAATATGGCGCCTACGTTGACGTATCGTCGTAACGGGCTGAAGCGTCCAATGCGGTGTATATGTATATTATGTTTATGTAAATAACCGCGAGAACACGGAGGCTCCGCGAGATTTGCACAGAATCAGAGTGAGACCAGGACAACAGAGTCCGGCTGGCGGCGGGATAGTTGTTGGGTTAGCTGCGAGTAGTGATGGCGAGTTGAAGCTTCATGAAGCATTGAAGCTTTCCTGCAAATTGGTTCGGAAAAGGGTTCATTTCTCGAGGCTTCATGTGCACACGAAACCACCTGGTGGCCAAAGAGTGTAAAACAGGCAGATATGATCTTAACCATGTGATCTGTATTTTGCGCCAGTAAAGGCTGTTGGGAAAGACTATAAACAATGAAAAGAAATCTATTACCATGTAATCCATTTATATCTATATAATATATAGCATAATGTATATTTTCTAGGAAGTAAATAACATACATGTATAATAAACTGTAATTGTTTTGTGAGTAATGCATCTTATGTGTGCCAAGAGCTGAACCACTTCTTGAACCAGTCACGCGGTATGGCCGGGCAGCGAGGCTTCGGACGTCATGAATGACGTCATTTGTCTAAAACGATACAAGCCTCGATACGCGCATCGCGGAAAACTTCCTGGATTACTCGACGCACACTCCGAAGCCTCGGCACAGCACGTAACATCACTAGCTGCGAGCATATTTGTCCGTTTTGAGGCGACAGAGCTCCAGGTGAACCCGCACACACTCAGGTAAACACTTTAATAATGTTTCTTTGACCCGGAAATCAAAGCGAATATAGCGTTAGCACACTGGGCTAGCTCCGATGCTAACCAGCTAATTAGCCGCTGTTAGCTTCGGCCTGCTGCTGTGTGGCTAACTGCTAGCGTTAGCCTTAGCTCACTTTAATGTGTGCTCGTGTTATCTGATTGAACTTCCAGTTCCTCTGTGTTTTAGTCCAGTTTGAGAGGAGTTTCACAGCTTTTCTCAGTCGCTTTGGTTCGTTTCTAGAATCATCCTCAACATCTGTAAAACAGGAAGTGCGTTTCTCCAAACAGTTGGTCCAAACCTGTATCTGTGAACTGTCTCTTTAACCAGATCACACACATTTAGGCTTTTTTATGTGATCTTTGATCGTTTCCATGGAAACCAGAGCATCCCTTAGAGAAGAGCTGCAGCTGTTTTCACGCTAACATGGACCATGTTATCAGCACTACGTGGATGGGAGTAAAACCAGAGGAGACAGCAGTACCTGAATATCTCCGTGTGCTTTGATTTGTAGTGAGTCCAGGACAACAGAGTCCAGCAGTCAGAGTGGAGACCTGCTGGATCTCAGAGACCAGGACCAGGAGCCCGTTTCAGAAAGCAGCTTTAACAAACTCTGAGATGGAAAAGTTTTCGGTTCCAGAACAGCTGATCAGAGTTTGTTCGATCAAATGTGAGGATGAAAACAGCCATCATCAATGGAGCTCTGATACTACGATTCACCATGGCAACAGGTAAATAAGAGGCAGAGCCTCCATCTGAATCCAGTCCACGTAGAGATATTAATGCATGTATATGCTGACTGTGCACATTTCTCTTTAAAAAGTCCCAGCAGGGAAAAGTGTCAATAACACAATAAAGTTTAATTCAGTGTTGTCCATGAATTCATCTTTTAGCAGACTGACATTTCCTTAATGGATGATAAAGTGGTGAATGTGACTGTGTATTAAACTGTAGCCTACGTCACATTTAAATAGATTTATTCAGCTTTAATGTGATGGGACAAAACACAGGAGCAGCAACTGAAGATGAAAAATATCAAATCTCTCCATCAGAGACAGAGAGACATGACTGTAAGCTCACAGTCTGATCCAGTAATAATGTGTTTGGTGATTTAAAGGTTCAATAGAGTAGATTTTAAATAGTAGACGTCTATTTGGATCTCGGCTCAACAGCATTCAGTGACTTTACTTCAGCTACTTCAACAAATGGAGTCAATTTAAACCCAGTCAGTGAAATGCTGTTAAAACCCGTTCAGACTATACGCAGCCTATTTAAAAAAACTCTCTTTCTAACTCCATTTTGCAGCTGCACCACCATCCTGCTCACTCAGAAATATTAACAGATCATCTACAATATTAGAGGAATTGTGTTCCATCAGTGGGACCAGTCACATCATGAGTGATAGAGATCATTATTCATTGATCCTACATGTTTGAGCTTCATTAGTAATCAGTAATTGCACATTTCTCTTTAAAAAAGTCCCAGCAGGGAAAAGTGTCAATAACACAATAAAGTTTAATTCAGTGTCGTCCATGAATTCATCTTTTAGCAGACTGACATTTCCTTAATGGATGATGAAGTGGTGAATGTGACTGTGTATTAGACTGTAGCCTACATTATATTTAAATAGATTTATTCAGCTTTCATGTGACGGGACAAATCACAGGAGCAGCAACTGAAGATGAAAAATATCAAGTCACAGTGTTATAAAGAAGGACATGCAGAGGTTTTATTCTGAGCTGAGGGCCACTTGATGCTGTGTGATATTTGAATGTTCAAAGAAATGACTGACAGCACATAAAAGAGTAACTTTAGACAGTCCAGAGTAACAAACTAATATCTGACACACAGTAAACCTTCGATACGGACTGAATGAATGAGGAAATAAAACACTAATCACACTTTCTGAAACAGAGACCAGGACCAGGACCAGGAGCACTACAAGAGCGAAATGGAGGAGGACCAGCAGAACCCGGACCAGCGGAGCAACAAGGTCCCCAGAAGACCAGCAGCAGGCTCGTCCTCTGATACCACCGATGTTCAGGTCAGTGTTCATGACTTCATGGCTTCATAACGACACTAAAGACACGAGGAAGAGTCAAGAACTGAATAAATTACTGTTTAAACGACACAAAACTGATGTTTTTACCCATAAAACTGTGTTGAAAAATGACACATGCACAGGTAGAAGGAAGTTACCACTTTTATTGTGTAGTCTGAGTAACGTGACGTCATATCCGTTTAAAACCAAAACAAAGCCGAAGGTAGAAAGCAGAAAACGGTGGAGGGTCCGCGGGGATACGACCTGCAGCCTCACCAGTGTTTCCTCTATATGCCAGCAGCAGCACCGCTGATAAAATACGACCGCCGCTGCTGAATGTTTTATATGAGAGGAGAGGAGAGGGCTCCGTCTGATCTCTTTAGAGACTAACATTATATTATTTTGTGCTACAGACGCTTCATATCCAGGTCAATTCACACACCTGTGAGTAAAGCATATAAACAAGAATCTTTACACTTACCTGATGTCAGCACAACGATTATAACAACAAGCACCAGGTAGATGTCAACAATGAAGCATCAATGCTGATCACTGATTCAGGATTATCATTCGCTGAAGGGAAAACAGTCCTTCAACTTCACCTGAGTGTCACACAGTAACGTTACAGACAGCAAACTACAGGGATATTAATCAACAGGGAATATTTGGAGCTTGGGCAGCGAGCGCTTAAACTCTCGGTTAGTAGGCAGCACGGACTCGTGTCATTAAAGCAGCACATTTGCTCTGTCATCAGAGGCTTCCTCCACACGTTTTTATATCTAATAAAATGTGTCGTGATGAGTCTACGAGTGCTGTTTTTACAATACAGTAAAAACTTCAAATTAAAAAGAGATTTACAAAAAGTCCAGCATCATTTATGGGAGAAGGAAGCAAAGTTTTCCACAACAAAATACAATACAATAAAGTCACTTCTCATCTCAATTCACTTCAGGTTCAAATATGATTTCCAGTTCTACCAGTATTTTTCACCTTTTTTGTTGGCATGTCAACTATTTCTTTCCATTTAAGGACTGTTGGAGATTCCTTATTCAACCATTTCCTGGTTATTGCTTTTCTACTACCAGCTTTCCCAGATATATAACACTGAAGTTGAAATCAAGCTCTGAGCTAATTAATGATCTGATCGCGGTGACAACGTCTACCCAGTAAGAGGAAATATTAGGGCATTCCCAAAAGATGTGAAAATGACCAGCAGACATAATACCACAAAATCTCTAACACTGACCAAGCTCAGGTTTGTTACTCTGTGACTCTTTGATTTTGGAGTTATAAAAAATCTTAAGATGTTTTTCCAGGTAAATTCCCTCCATAGATTTGAGCTTGAGGTGGTGGACTGTGTCCTACACATGTTTATCCAGTCGTCCTCAGTATCTTAATGTTAGCATCTTTCTCCCATCTTAATTTGACATACATTGTGGAAAGATCCTTCTCCGTTTGTAAAGAAGAATTGATCCTTGAAATCAATTTTCTGCTGATTTTACCTTTAAATGCATCAACAAATATATTAATCCAGCTCATTCCTCTCCCCTCAGTGGTTCTAACATTCTTGTCAAAGTAAGTTCTTAGTTGAAGATATCTACAAAGATCTTGTTTCTCTAAGTTATAAGTTCCTGTGAGTTGTTGGAAAGTGTTTACCCTTTACTGGAGGATATTAAACAGTATGAGGTGATGCCCCTGTTTATCCAGTGTTTAAATCTGCCATCTAGCCTGGCAGTCATGAAATCAGTGTCGTAAGGCACCCAGCGTAATATTCCTACATTTCTTTCAAATTTTTGATCTTTAAATTCTTTATGCCAGACGTTTAGAGGGACGGTAATCCAGTTGGTAGCCTTACTAAAAATGTCTTAAGGAGTGTTTTTTCCCCAGTATAGATTGGAGAGGTATGTTCATTTGATTTTGAAGTCCTTCCATTTTGCATCACACTTAGGGTCACACCAGCAAACCAGAAAGTGCGGTTGTGCTGCTCTGTAATAAGCCTCCAGGCAGGGCAAAGCCAATCCACCTTCATCCTTAGGTAGTTGTAATGTCTGGTACTTAACCCTTGGTCGTTTCTTATCCCAAATGAAATTTGAGATTAATCTATTCCGTTCAGTAAATTGCTTTGGAGGTACTTCCACAGGTATAGACTGAAAGAGAAAAAGCAGCCTGGGAGGTATATTCATCTTAATAATATCTATCCGGTTGTACATGTTCATTGGCAGTAATGACCATCGATTTAGATCTGTTTTAATATCAGCTGTTAAAGGAGAATAGTTATGATCGTAGATTGTAGATACATCATACTGATCTGTACTCCTAGGTTTTTGATTACATTGCCATTCCATTTAAATTTACTCATTCTATGAATGTTTTCCTGTGGAATATAGTTATAGGTGAGGGTTTGAGTTTTATGTAGGTTTAATTTATAGCCGGAATATGAACCAAATAGTTTAAGCATAGACAGTAATTTCTGTAAACTACTATTAGGGTTGGTAAGGGTTAACAAAATGTCGTCCACGTAAGCGCATATCTTATATTGTGTATCTCCAATCAATACACCTGTTATATCTTTCTCTTCTCTGATTGCCTGTATCAGTGGCTCAATAAAGAGTGCAAAGAGTGTGGGACTAAGGGGACATCCCTGTCGACATCCTCTATTAAGTGCAACAGTTTTTTGATAAGTTCTCGTTTATTTTAATTCTAGTTGTAGGAGAGCAATATAGAGACTTCAAACATCCAATTACCTGATTATCAAAGCCGAAACGTTTAAGAACTAAATACAAATATTCCCATCGAACTGAGTCAAAGGCCATTTTCGGCATCGAGACTAATAACTGCATATTCTTTATTACTGTTTCTCATGTGATCCATGAGGTGGAGAGCACGCCTCACGTTATCCTGGGTTTGCCTATTTTTCACCAAACCTGTCTGATCAGGGTCAATTAGTTCTGGGATTATATTTTCTAATCGTTTTGCTCGTATTAATGCGTATAATCTACAATCCATGTTTAAGACGGATATAGATCTATAAGAACTACATTCCGTCTTATCTTTACCTGTTTTAGGAATTACTTTAATTACGGCTTGTCTCCAGGATACTGGGGTCTTCCCCCCCCTCAGGATGTAGTTAAAACATTCCTTAAGTGTTGGCACTATAGTCTCTCTAAGGGTTTTATACCATTCCGATGGGTAGCCATCGGCACCTGGCATTTTGTTTGCTTTCAGTCTCGATATAGCCTGGTTTATTTCTTCCTCTGTTATCTCCTTGGTTAGTGTTTTATTCTGTTCCGTTCCAATAGATGGTAAATCTAAACGTGTTAAAAAGTTTGACACGTCAATTAGATCAGCATCCTGTGGTTGATCATATAACTGTGTGTAGTATTTTTCAAAGGAATTTTGTATGTCGTCCAGTTTATGACAAAACGTATTAGTGTCTGGGTCTTTCACTTTAGGTATAAATCTTTCAGCCTGTTGTTTTCGTGTTCTCCATGCAAGCAGGTTTTTGTATTTCGGGCCGTTCTCATAGAAATTCTGTTTGATAAATTTAGCCTTCTTCTCTATCTGTTTTTCGTATAGGTTGTTTAAAGTTTGTTTAGTTTCCTGAATCTGGTTTAAAATATTAGTGTCGTTATGTGCCGTGTATTTACTCTCCAAAGATTTGAACTTTTCAGTCAAATCCCTAATTTCATTTCTTTTTTCCATTTTCTTCTGAGTTGAGCATCTAATAAACTGACCTCTAAGGACAGCCTTTGCAGCGTCCCACAGAGTGCTGGGAGACACAGCTCCATTATCATTATAAATTCTTTAAATTCTTTCTCTATGTATTTTTGGCAATTATGATCATTAAAAAGGCTGGTGTTAAGTCTCCATAGAGTTTCTTTTGGTTTGTTGTCCAAATGTAATGATAAATACACCCCTGCGTGGTCAGAAATATCTCTAACACCTATATCACATTTTAGAATCCTGTGTGTATCTAGATTAAACATAATAGAAGAATCGATTCTCGAGTACACACCGTGAGGATAGGAGAAAAAAGTAAAGCACTCATCATGTGGGTATAAATCCCTCCATACGTCAATCATGCCTGTTTCTTTGAGCATCTTTTTTGTTCTATTTGAGGAGTCTGAGGAGGGATTTAGACAGATATTCCAGTCCCCTCCACATATAAGCACACCTGACGCTGTTGTGGAAATTCTGCTACAAAGGTTCTGTAGTTCCAGGTGCGAAAGAGAAATAAAGAATTAGAGTATACTCAGAGTTGTCTTTGTCTTATTTATTAGCAGTCAGGATTCTTGCAAGAAGACACAAAGTACAGAGTACACAGTCAGAGTGCAGGTCTGCAGGTTTGTGCGAAGTCTCTCAGTTTACAGTAGGTTTTTAAGCTGTACTGAGTATGCCGCAATCTGATTCTTCACATACCTATGGCATCTTGTCTCAGACACTGACGGAGACAGAGGAGTCTTATCTGTCAGAGGTACGTCAAGGCTGGCCTTGAAGACTACCACAGGGAGTGAAGAATCAGTGGGTACATAATTCGCAAGTTTGCTGGAACGCTTTGCCTGAACATCAAGGACAGTCTATCTGTGTCATGCAACTTGGACTATGTTCGTGTGGTATACATGGTTAATACAATTTTTATCATTACAGCGCTTCCACAGATATCATATTAAAAGTCTTTTCAATCAACTGTTTATCATGTCCTGGTGGTCTGTAAACATTCAGGAGTGTTACTTCTTTATGATCTATAAATCCTTTAACCAGGAAATAACGCCCTTCTTTGTCTGTAATTTGTGAGGAAAGCTGGAAGTTTACCTTTTTTGAAATTAAGATTGCGACATCCCCCCCCCCTCGCATTTCCTCTGAAAGAAGAGTAATATGAGTTTTTAAAACCCAATTTTCGCAGCTTCTCGTGTTCAGTGTTTAACAGGTGTGTTTCTTGCCAGAAAATGATATCTTGTTTTTCTCTCTTCATTTTAGCAATTGCCTAATTATGTAACCCATTTACATTAAGGGTGACTACTCTGTATCCTTCATTCAGCATTTCAAACAGTTAGAAAATAAAGAAAGTTTACCTGGATACTCATACATCTCAAGATGACCTGAACAAAAGAACTTCTGTATAATAAAATGAGTCTTAACGAACAAACGCACATATTTAACATTGACTTCCATCCCTGAAGTCTGAACTCGACTTCTATGTCAGGAGGGAAACCCTTGACTCCAAGGGGACCCCTTCTAGTGCAAACCGACATTTCTGACTAGTTAAAATCAGAGCATTGCACATAGAATAATCAGAAAACGGTTCCCAAAGTGGTCAATTTAAATGACTATAGGAACTATAGGAACTATAGGAAAATTCGCTTAACTTCTTACTATACCATACTTTGCAGCCAAGTGTTGTGCTGGCGTTACGCCGTCTTACCGTTCTTTAGACACTTAACTGAGTCAATTATAATGCAGAAAGGTTATTAAATTGTGTTTTCGTTGTGTCGAAGCTCCTTAAGCTTGCCCTGGATGTTTTTCAGTCGTGCATCCCGGGGTCGGCGTGATGTTGCACCTGCTGTTTCCCAGGGGGGCTGTCTCGGCCTCGTAGCGGGTGAACCTTTCGCGGGGTGGTAGTCTCCAGTGATGTCCGGGAGTAGTCCCCTTTTGATCAGGTCGTCTGTCGCCTCTGATGCGCTGTTGTAGATAACGGGGCCGGTGTCGAAAAACACTCTTGAGTTTCGCTGGGTGTAGAGTTTGGAAACGGAGCTCCTTTTCCTTTAGCGCCTTTCTGATGGCGGAGTAAGCCTTTCTCTTTGTGATTATTTCGGTCGGATAGTCTTGCTCAAACAACACTCTTTTTCCATCGTGGTGGATCTCTTTTTTTTCCAGGCGGTGCGACGAACCAGCTCCTTAGTTTGATATTCCAAAAAATAGACGACAATCGACTTTGGGTTTGAACCTGGTGGTGGTTTGACTCCGAGGGACCTGTGGCAGCGTTGTATACGGAGGGGGGGTGTCGGGGAGACGCAGCTCCGTTTTAATAAAGTTTTCGAGGAAGTCCTGAATGTTTTCTCCCTCTGCCCCTTCGGGAATGCCATGGATGCGTATGTTGTTTCTGCGTGAACGCGCCTCAAGGTCCGTTAACTTGGCTTGAAAGTCCTCCTGGAGCTCCAACTTGTGGGAAAACAACACTTTAGCTTCGGCACTCCATTCTTCATCTTCAGCCAGTCTCTGCTCTGTCTGTTATTTCTTTTAGATAAGTAACAATGACGTTTAACCTCTGGTTAATTTCTCCTCTGAAATCGACTAGTTCCCTCTTGAGTTGTCCAATAGTTTCAATAAATTCTTTCTTCACGTCTGAACGGACCGCCTGTATTTCGGCAATAATTTTAGCTTGAATAGCCTTCATTTCCTCGTGCTTAGCTTTGCAGCTAGCGCCGTTGCCAGTGTCCTCACCTTCACTCGGTAATTTATCGTTCGTCTCCACGTTTTGCTGCGGTTTTCCTCTAGTCTTTCGTTTGTTTCCCCCTTTCATGCTACTTTAAACAACTTTTTGTCTGAAAAAACAAGTATTTGTAAAGGGGGAAGTAAGACCACCTGAGAGCACCGGGTTTATGCTGCTGCTAACTGCTGCGCCATACCGGAAGTCCAAAAAGTCGCCCTTTTAAATACCTGATTAAAACCAGTATTCTTAATTCACTTTGTGAATCCAGTTATTTATTTCTCTTTTTAAACTGCATTTTCAAATACAATTTTAAATTCCATTATTTATTCATGAATTCATTAATGTATTTTTAAATAATGTACTTATTGACGGTTTTATGGTGTTTTTTGTAAATCTCTTTTTAATTTGAAGTATTTATTGATGGATTAATATTTCATTTGTAAATTCTTTTCATAATTCATCTTTTTATAAACCATTAAAATGTCAAATAATGAAATTCTTTGTAATTTTGTCCATTTATTCATAGATTTAAGACTTAATTTATAAACACATCTATTGATATCTATTTTTATTGTATAATTAGTTATTAATCAATTAAATGCTCTATTACTATATACGTGACTCTTGTGGTCCTCCATAGTTCACTACCTGCTCAGGTACACTGTTCACTACTTGCTCAGGTACTCTGTTCATTACCTGCTCAGGTACACTGTTCACTACTTGCTCAGGTACTCTGTTCACTACCTGCTCAGGTACTCTGTTCACTACCTGCTCAGGTACTCTGTTCACTACTTGCTCAGGTACTCTGTTCACTACCTGCTCAGGTACTCTGTTCACTACCTGCTCAGGTACACTGTTCACTACTTGCTCAGGTACTCTGTTCACTACCTGCTCAGGTACTCTGTTCACTACCTGCTCAGGTACTCTGCTCACTACCTGCTCAGGTACTCTGTCCACTACCTGAACATAGTGGAGTATTTAGCAGCTACAGAGACAGATATTTCCCTCAGTAGTTGGTAGAGACCAAAAACAGCTAAAAGAGAGAAAATAGTAGGAATCAGAATCAGGTTTACAGATACAAGGAATTTGCCTATTCTTTTTGGTGGATAACATTAAACATATTAAGAGAAATAAAAAGACTTAAAATATTTGTAATATATCTGTTTTGAAATGAACGAGCTGAACACTTTTGTTTATGAATGAGCAGAGTTAACAACAACACTCAATCTTACATTTCCCATAATGCAACTCCATAATGTGGATGTGGACTGATAATTAAGAAATGTCAAGGTGGCGTCTGTGGTGATCAATCAAATGTCTACAGAGGGACACGGCCCTGCAGTGGGTTTTCACAGGTGGTAGTGCATTAGTCAGACTGGAACATTGTGGGTTATGTTCCACCGACATGGTGTAAATGTTCTTTATGGTTCTAGATAGGTCGCTCCACCATGGCATCTCACTGACTCTCTCTCTCTGTATGTCTGTTGCTATAGAAACGGAGAGGAAGAAAGGGACTGATTAATCAGAGATTTCACACGGGAGAGAAACTTCACAGCTGTGGCCAATGTGGGAAAACTTTCGCTTCGGGGAGGAACCTCAAAGTCCACCAACGCATTCACACTGGAGAGAAACCCTACAGCTGTGATGGATGTGGGGCTGCGTTCACTCAACCAGGTCACCTGAAAACACATCAACTCAGTCACACTGGAGAGAAACCCTACAGCTGTGATGAATGTGGGGCAGCTTTCCTACACCAGAGTCACCTAAAAAGACATCAACACATTCACACTGGAGAGAAACCCTACAGCTGTGATGAATGTGGGGCAGCTTTCCTACAACAGAGTCACCTAAAAAGACATCAACACATTCACACTGGAGTAAAACCCTACAGCTGTGATGAATGTGGGGCAGCTTTCCTACGATGGAGTGACCTAAAAACACATCAAGCCATTCACACTGGAGAGAAACCCTACAGCTGTGATGAATGTGGGGTAGCTTTCCCTCGATCAGTTTACCTGAAAAAGCATCAACGCATTCACTCTGGAGAGGTACCGTACTGGTGTGACAAATGTGGGAAAACTTTTTGTGATGGTAGTTCCCTTAAATCCCACCAACGTATTCACACTGGAGAGAAACCGTACTGGTGTGACCAATGTGGGAAAACTTTTACTCATGGTAGTACCCTTAAAACCCACCAACGTATTCACACTGGAGAGAAACCGTTCTGGTGTGAACAATGTGGGAAAACTTTTTCTAAAGGTAGTTCCCTTAAAAGACACCAATGCATTCACACTGGTGAGATACCGTACTGGTGTGAACAATGTGGGAAAACTTTTTCTGATGGTAGTTCCCTTAAATCCCACCAACGTATTCACACTGGAGAGAAACCGTACTGGTGTGACCAATGTGGGAAAACTTTTACTCATGGTAGTACCCTTAAAACCCACCAACGTATTCACACTGGAGAGAAACCGTTCTGGTGTGACCAATGTGGGAAAACTTTTTCTAAAGGAAGTTCCCTTAAAAGACACCAATGCATTTACACTGGTGAGATACCGTACTGGTGTGAACAATGTGGGAAAACTTTTTCTAAAGGTAATTCCCTTAAAAGACACCAATTCATTCACACTGGTGAGATACCGTACTGGTGTGAACAATGTGGGAAAACTTTTTCTAAAGGTAGTTCCCTTAAAGCCCACCAACGTATTCACACCGGAGAGAAACCGCACTGGTGTGATCAATGTGGTAAAACTTTTTCTGATGGTAGTAACCTTAAAAGACATCAACGCATTCACACTGGAGAGAAGCCGTACTGGTGTGACCAATGTGGTAAAACTTTTTGTGATGGTAGTTCCTTTAATAAACACCAACGCATTCACACTGGAGAGAAGCCGTACTGGTGTGACCAATGTGGTAAAACTTTTTCTGATGGTAGTTCCTTTATAAGACACCAACGCATTCACACTGGAGAGAATCAGTACTGGTGTGATGAATGTGGTAAAACTTTTTCTGATGGTAGTTCCTTTAAAAAACACCAACGCATTCACACTGGAGAGTAACCGTACTGGTGTGATCAATGTTGTAAAACTTTTTTTTGCGGTAGTTCCCTAAAAGTCCACCAGTGCATTCACACTGTATCGTTATGAACATTTTTCAGAGCCTAGCTAGCTGTTTCCTCCTGCCTCCTCCCCTTGCGCTGATAGCTGTTTTGTTATAATCTTAGGTTCTCTCCACATTGAAGGCTGACCAACAGTAAATTCATGTTCTAAACAGCATGGATTTTTTTTTGGGTTATGACTACATACTTGGACCACCAGAAATTTCCCAGTGGGAATCTGTTATGAGGCGGAACTGTCAGAACATCTGGAAGAGTCTTCCAATCACAAGGAGGGAAAACCAACCACAAACCTTTAAAAAATCTTAAAGGTAAATTCTGGTTTATTTCAACCGGACGTATTTCCCATAAATGTATCCGTTGTGACTCTATGGGTCACGCTAACTTTGCACTCAGCACCTCTGTTATAGATATTCAGGGAAACAAGGACTAGTGCAGAACATTGATATCAGGGACAGCTGCTCGAGCCTCCAACAACTTTGGACGATGAATCACCTGTAGTGTGATGAGCGATAAGATGAAAATAATAATAAAGTTATTCCTTAATTCTTGAAACTTCTCTTAGAAAATTCATGTGACTTCTCAGGGTTCTAAGTGGAGAGATTCTTAATTTACAACCAGCCATTAGTATGTACATTAGTTAATATGCTATGTTTAACTAATCATCTGAAAAGAACTGAAGTTTGTTTTAAAGGTTGGAGCTCTCAAGCAGAACTGGAGAAACAATATGAATATACAAAGTAGGTTTTATGACCTCCTCCTCCCCGGTTGACGACCTGCACTGCATTCCTTTGGGTGGCCCACACACAGTCACATAAACAGAGACACATCCAAACTGTGAAGAAGACTAAATGAAACTGACATTTAATGCAAATTCATGTGTACTTTATTTGAAATGCTGAGCTAACATATATTTTAATAACAGAAAGTTTGTTTAACATGTACATGTTTGGGACAAGAAGGAAACTGAAATTAGTGGGATTCTGAAGAGAGATGCACAGTCGGTCTCTAATCCCTCCCCCTATTCATCTGTGGACCCTTCATTTCTTAGATTAGACATTCCTGTTAGAGGTCAAATCCACATCTGTGACACTGAACTAGTTTAGTTCATCTATATCAGTTATTTTCAATTTATATAAGTCAAATACTCATGCTAATAAACAAACAAGTTTGTGAAACAATAACAAATTAAACCCAAGCAACTTACACTGACTAAAGGTTGTAGATCAAAACCTTCCCTTTGTATTAATCACTTTGTTAGATCTTGCCAGCCTACAGACATGTTATTTCTATATATGCGTATTATAGGTCCCCGGAGATCTTAAACAGAAATTTGGGTGCACACTAATGCCTCAGTTAGTCCTATATTTTTTTTACTGTTACATGTTTGTACATGTGTTTTATGTCGTCTTAAGCTGAATTCTAACTGTCATGTTGGTAACTTGTATCTCCCTGAGGCCCAGTCTCACAGACATGTCTGCTTCATGGGAGTGACCCCTTCGCTTTTGCCTCTTGCTCTCATCTAAACAGATCTGTGCCACATGTTGAGATCAATCATATCCATTCATTTACTGTGTAATTAGTGCACATATACTGTATATCTACATATATAGGCCTGTCTTTTGTAGTGTTTATATACCTAAATGTTATGATAAAAAGGTTTATCTATGTTGTGTAATTGGTTCATTTTAATTCAATCGATCAGGTTTTATTCAGTGGTTTATATCATATAGGTGTTTGGTACCGTTCTGCAGCAGATGAAGTAAAGATGTCAAATAGCGAATAATTAATTATGTGAAGCGAATTAATTTGTATCAATCCTGCAAAATAAGTTTAACTGAAAGAATCAATATAGTTTATTACATGGGAGGAGTAATATGTAATGAGTAATGTTCATCGTTATATTCACTGTATTTCTTCTATCATCCTTTATCATTCTATTCCTTTTTCCTTTTGTTTTATCATTTATTCACTTATTTGTTGTTAGTAGTTTAGTCATGTATTTAGTTAAATAAACATTTCATTTATAAAGAGCTTGGTTATTTTATGTGTGTGTATATAAAACAACTCCTGAACCCTCCGGAGGTGTCGTGGTCCTGTCAGCGAAACAGCGAGGAAAGAGGGCACGCACTTGATAACCCAGAAGATGCCATCGCTCACTTGACCACCCTACTGAGTCTAGGCAGCAGGCCTATGAGTGCAACTTAAGGGATACCAACAACTAGTCCTATAGAACAGATTTACCACAACCAGTCAACATCAACACATCTGGAGATACGTGGTTTTCACTGGACAGGAAGGGGATGAAAAACTGTCATCTGTAAAGTAACTAAAGCTGTCAGATAAATGTAGTGGAGTAAAAAGTACAATATTTCCCTCTGAGATGTAGTGGAGGAGAAGTAGGAAGTAGCAGGAAATGGAAATACTCAAGTAATGACCTTGAATTAAGTACAGTACTAAAGTACTAAATGTACTTAGTGACATTCCACCAGTGAATATAATAACGTTAATTAATAAAATCCTATGTTTACCTGTTGTTTCCCTACTGACCTCCAGGTGGCGACTTTCTTTCACTTTAAACCGAAAAACAAGACCTGAAGTAGATCGAACCGGAAGTGTGGTTGTCTCGTGATCTCGGGCTGGCGGCGGGATAGTTGTTGCGTTAGCTGACGAGCATATTTGTCCGTTATTTTCATGTTTAGACAGCTACCAGTGAAATCATTTAAGTTAGTGTTGAGACTAATAAAATCTGGACAGAGGGAGTCATACCAAGTTGTTGGAAAATAGCAGTAATATTTCTATTCAACAAGCCAAGGAAAGATCCTGCTAATCCTGGTAGATATAGGCCCATAGCGTTGACATCTCACCTATGCAAATGGCTGGAGAAGATAATAGTACGTAGATTAATGTATGTATTGGAACAGAGAGGGTTAGTGAGTAATGTTCAGTGTGGATTTAGAAAAGGTCGATCTACAATAGATTCTCTAGTTAGAATAACTAATGAGGTAGAAAAGACACTAAAAATGAAATAGGCGATGACAATAGTATATTTTGACATAGAAAAAGCATATGATTCTATGTGGAGGGAAGGGCTGCTTATCAAGCTAAGTAAAATGGGTATGGGAGGGAGCTGGTATAATTGGATAATGGACTTTTTAACAGACAGGAAATTTAGAGTCAAGGTTGGAACAGAAGTATCAAAGGAATACAATATAGAAAATTGGTATCCCTCAGGGGAGTGCAGTCAGCCCGGTTCTGTTTAACATAATGATAAATGACATATTTGAACATTTAGATGGATGCATCAAATCCGCGATATATGCAGATGATGGGGCAATATCGATGAGGGGTTGAAGAGGTCAGACCTGACAGAGTGGTGCTGTGCACCGATTCAAAAGCTGTTTTGGAAAGTATACAGTCAACAAAAGCTATACGGCAAGATCTACTCATTGAAATATACCATAGTTTGCTAACACTACATAGAGGGGGTATAGATATATTATTCTATTGGGTCCCAGCACATGAGGGGGTGAAAGGGAATGAGTTTGCCGATAAACTAGCAAAAAGTTCACTACAAAAGGAAATAACAGTACCAGTTTGACTTGGGAAAGGAGAAGGAAAAACAGTGATTAAAAGGAAAGGAGAGGAGACATGGCAGAAAAGATGGGGGGAGGACCAGAAAGGAAGGAGATATTTCAGAATACAGAAGTCGGTCATAACAAAGAAATATAAAGAAAGGAACAGAAGGGAGGAAATCATCATAACAAGACTCAGACTGGATCACACAGGTCTTAATAGCATTTTGGCTTTAATGGGGAAAAGGAACAGTGACAAGTGTGAGGATTGTGGTGTCAAAGAAAATGTGCAGCATATACTAATTCATTGTAAAAGTATGAGGCTGAAAGACAAAGATAACAGGACAGAGTCAGAGAGGAGGGATGGGACTTGGATTTGATGGGGATACTGGGAACAGAGGGTGAGGGGGTTGAAGGCACCAGGAAGGCACTATTAATGTTCTTAAGAGACACAGGATTGGTGGGTAGATTTTAAGAGTAGCAGTAATTGCACATTTCTCTTTAAAAAAGTCCCAGCAGGGAAAAGTGTCAATAACACAATAAAGTTTAATTCAGTGTTGTCCATGAATCCATCTTTGAGCAGACTGACATTTCCTTAATGGATGATAAAGTGGTGAATGTGACTGTGTATTAGACTATAGCCTACATTACATTTAAATAGATTTATTCAACTTTAATGTGACGGGACAAAACATAGGAGCAGCAACTGAAGATGAAAGATATCAAATCTCTCCATCAGAGACAGAGAGACATGACTGTAAGCTCACAGTCTGATCCAGTAATAATGTGTTTAATATTAAGGTTAAATAGAGTAGATTTGAAATAGTAGACATCTATTTGGATCTTGGCTCAACAGCATTCAGTGACTTTATTTCAGCCACTTCAACAAAT
>CAKAOJ020000959.1:0-17774 GCA_916701645.2 Sebastolobus alascanus | reverse complement strand
AAGTTAACCACCAAGGTTAGTTTGACTTTTTGATTTTATTTTTAGTTTAGTTTCAGTTTTTTAGTTTTACAATAGTTTTAGTTTGTGTTAGTTATAGCTATAGCTATAATGTCTCTACATATAGATAGTAAATACATGGTTGGAGAACTGTGTGGGAATGGCCATAATGTTTAATGTTCAATCTTCACGCTACTTTAGTGAAGCAATTCTGGCATGAAACCATCTCCTGGAAGGTCAGTTTTTGTGGTTCAATGTCACAAGAGTTGACGGAAATTCACGCTGTCTCCTTTTTTTGATAATGATTTATTATAGCTACAAAAAAACTAAAACTGAAATGAATTTATGTTCATTTCTATTTTATTTTTATAAATTTTTTTTCCCCAGGCAATATTGTTTCAGTTAAGTTTTAGTTTCCTATAATAGCCCTGATGACCGCCACGTCCCGGGTTCGAGAAAAAGCTGGGGAACAATAGTGTGGGTGGGCAGCGGAAGAAGGAGGAAAAAAGGGGAGAAAGGAGGGAGAAGAAAAGAGAAGGAAAAGAAAGAAAAAGAGAGAAAAAGTTAAGAAAACACAATTCTGAAGGGCTTATTTTCATCCACGGGGCAGAACCACACTAACGTTCTCCAGCTGGCGCGCCAGCTGGAGAACGTTAGTGTGGTTCTGCCGACGAATCAGCTTCCAGGATTTCCATTTTCTCTCGACAAATCATTTGGAGGCTTTCCGTCATGTCATCCATTTTCACTGCGGATACAGCCAATCGCAGCTCTGGAATCCATTTCCAGTCAACGAATCGTGTGGCGGATCTCCGCGCAAGTCAACCATTTTTGAATCGAAGAAACTGGCCAATCACAAGGCTGTGATGCTACACCGATGCGGAGGAGGGACTTTTAAAATTTAAATCCCATCAAATTAAATTTGTTGGGGTCATTGAGGTGTAAGGTGGAGTAGTCGATGCCTTTGTTCTCCAGCAGACATCCAGCCAGAGTAACAATGGCAGAGCTCTGCATGCAGACTGTCGGCTCACCTGAACACCCAAAAATATCACCACTTCAATATGGATTCATCTGCAGCTGAGCTATTCAATCAATAACAGCTAGTTAGGGCCGTCGGAGAGCGAAGGCCCTATTGAAACTGTAGGAATTATGATTATTATTATCATAATATCATATCATGTTTTTGAAGGCCTTAAGGTGCTCAGAAAGTTGTTAAACTGAAACTAACTAAAATTTGATATTTTTGGGGCTCGCTAGCGCCCCCTACAAAGTTGCAAAAATTGAGCCCCTCATTCAGGTTTCACCTACATGTATGGAATTTGGAAGGCGGATATAACAAGTGGAGACGCACAAAAAAGCCTCTTGGAGGTATACCCAAAACCCAACAGGAAGTCAGCCATTTTGAATTGAATGTGCCATTTTAAGCGTTTTACAGGCCGTGTACTTAAACAAACTCCTCCTTGAGAATTCATTTGATTGACTTAAAATTTGATTAGTACAATCTGAAGACCTTTGTGATCAAAAGTTACCAAACGTCTGCGTTTTCTTGCAACATTGGTGACGTGACGTGGCGGCGAAAAAGCGCCTTTCGCCAGAAAACAGGAAGTTGTTGTAACTTCAGCGTACTTTGTCAAATCTGCTCCAAATTTCCCATCCATGAGGACGGTCCAGGCCTGAGGATATTTACATGCCAATATAGACCCATAATCCCGCCCCTAAACTGTAGCCCCGCCCTATTTTATAACTCCTGAACCGTTTGTTGCAGACTCTCGTGGGAGGCATAATTGCACTCAGCAGAGTTCCTGTTTCATTGTGCCTGTTCGCGTCAGCCTTTATCCCAACCGTTCTCCCGACGCACGAGGATGTGCGAGGGCCCGTTCATCGCTGCTTGCAGCTTTAATTTGATGTTATCTTTTGAATAAAATGTAATTTCTTCTGAGCTGTTATGGAGGCAGAAACACATCCAGTATTTAATTAAACACTTAAAAAATCAGTTTTTCTGCTTTAGTGACATTAGACTGAAGAGGCACGACAGGCTCTGCACCAAACCACAAAATCCAAACAGCTGTTCCTCTGCCAGATGTTTGCATAACTAATATCATCTTGCATCTTTTAGGTGTATCAGCAGGTGCTTTTTGAGTTACATGCTCTTCTGTTCTCGGTCAGTTTACTTAAATACAAGTTTGTTTCAGGATATTTACTTTGGAAGACAACTGACAATAAGAACAGTAAATATTGTTATAAAAGGATAAAATCTATGAAATAGTCTACCGGTTGGGGATTTGCTCTAAAAATGGAATAAATAAAAGCATATTCAGCAGCTGTAGTGAGGATGGAATCATCCTGATGATCTGAACCAACTCTCCCTCTAAAGAACCATCACAACCTTCATCACACAGTTGTTGCACTCTACCTAAAGCGTTTCTTGGTTTGTACTTGGAGGCAAACATGGCCCGACAGAAGCAACGAGTTCCACCGGGCTTCTCTCCGCAGAACTCATGATCGCTGCAGTACCGATCCTGACAGAAGGCCTGAGGGTCAGCAGCTACACACACACACAAACACACACACAAACATGAGCTTCACTTCCAAATGAACGATGAATACA
This sequence comes from Sebastolobus alascanus, assembly GCA_916701645.2. NCBI lineage: Eukaryota > Metazoa > Chordata > Actinopteri > Perciformes > Sebastidae > Sebastolobus > Sebastolobus alascanus. Next base: position 15,172 of record CAKAOJ020000959.1, on the reverse strand, counting down.
TGAAAATAATGTGTTAAAAAGGGTTATTGTTCATTTACACAAGTTTTGTGATGAATATATTTATATAACAGCTCTCTATAGAGCAGTAAAAACTACTACTAATAAAACAACTAGATAATAATAGATTAAATAAATAAATGTCTCTCGCCCCATCTCATCGTATTAAACATAACAAGTGAAAGTGAATGAGGATCTTACGGCAGCCGGCCGTTGACCTCCAGTCCTCCAGTGTGATGTTTGCTCTTCAGGCTGCAGGCCTTGGCGTAAGCCTCCAAAAACTGGCAGTTGAGACCGTCCACCGGCGGGTAATTGCACAAAGTGTTCGTGCAGGCGGTTATGTACGGCTCTGGGTCGATGTGGTCATGACAAGCAGCGAAGGGTGCCTGCATGGTGAGATTACAGCTGTTCCAGCCATGCAGAGAGGAAGAGTGAGAGTCAATTACCAGTTTTGTGAACAGTATTATGTGTGTTTAGCTCCCAGAACCATCCCTGCTCATATGACCGTGTCGTGGCTCCATAGAAATGTATGATGAAGAAGACTCGTTCCTGTTTGAAGGATGAAAGGAGTGTGTAGTGTTTTGATGGGTCAGTTCTTACCGTTCAGTTGAGAGGTTGCAGTCGATCGTACTGTCGACGGTGTCGTTGTGCTGAATCTCACAGCTAGGGGGGGACAAACAGCACAGATCATTACTCTTGAAACCTCTACAACACATATGTCAAACTCAAGGCCCGCGGGCCAAACCCGGACCGCGGTGGTATTATCTTTGGCCCGCAGGATAATATGTAATTACTATTAGAGCTGGCCCGCCGGTATATTGCACGCACCACTAATACTACAAATCCCACAATGCACTGCCAGTGCGTTGCCACGTGAGGGCCTGCAAGAGCGAGCCCTTGCACTACTCGCTCATCAGCAGCTTTATGGAGCTAGTCACCTGTGGCCAACTTTCAGCTATCCCACTCCCCAAAAAATGGCTAAACGAAAGGTGGACTTTGAAAACAGGTTTTCAAGGCAGGTGGGAGGCAGAGTATATGTTCGCGGATATAAAGGGCAAATCTGTTTGTCTTGTGTGCGGAGACGGTGTGGCTGTAATGAAAGAATATAACGTAAGAAGACACTATGAAGCGACTGAGAGCACTTTTTTTCTTGTACCAGAGGGCATGTTTGGTTTTTCTTTGGAGGAAATTATCTTTTGGCTGTTGTTGGCATGTGGAAAAATCTCTTCATTAGAAATTACTCTGGAAAAGCTGCAGATAGAGCCATAAGAAATGAATGCAACAGATTTTTCATTTATTTAATGTTTAATGTTTTTTTTATAGGCAATAACTTAAGCTTTGTTAGTTCCAGGTTCAATATGTGCAATAAGTGCATTTCAATAAGTTTTGCAATAAAAATTGAACCAGTTCGGCCCTCGATTTCTACCAATTTTTTAATTTGGCCCACTGTGTATTTGAGTTTGACACCCCTGCTCTACAACATTAATAAGCATGTAATATCAGTCAGTGCATTACGTTAAGTATAAGTCGTACCCAGCAGCACTGTATTTAGAGCTCTTCTCTTCCCTCAGGCTGGAATTAATGGAGTCGCCACACAAGCCCTCTACAGGTTCAGCAAGTCCTGGTTGATTAATTGATCACAATTAAAGACAAATCAATGAACTTTCAAGCTAATAAGCACAGCTTTCATTCTGAAATTCAAACACTAATTATATAGATATGAAATATTTAGTCCAGATAGGATTTACTTTTCTGTACCTGACACATGTGCGGTGTTGCCATCAAAAAAGAGTGTTATGTAGGAGGAAGGCAGCTTGGCAGTAACTCCAGTGTGATCCTTGGAGAGCTCCACACCGTCAAACAGCTGAGCCGTGGCGTTGAGCGTCAGAGCTCGGTTACCAACCTACATCACAGCAGATGGGCAGAGTGAAGGAAACACTGGCTTAAACATCACAAATACACACATACATGTGCTTTGCATGTGCACTTGTTCCCACTTCAATAGGCTTTAGTCAGTTTCAATAATGGTTGATATCTTTTGCTCACCAGCACATTTGAACTCAGAATGTCTCCTCTCTTCACTCAAAGTTATAATAAGAGATTCTAATGTGTTTACCGGGAGAGTGATGAAACCAGACTGGAAAAGTGACGGATGACAGAAGTGACAGGAGACGTCAACAAATGAGACAGTTGGTGAAAATAAATAAGTGCTTCTGTTGCACCAACGTTCAGTAGTCATACATGCAGAGATGTGTCCATCAGAGGTCGGATAGAGAACCTCAAAGAGCTGTTATTTACACATCAAATCAAATCAAAACTTTATTTATATAGCACCTTTCAAACAAGCTAAATGCAATTCAAAGTGCTGTACAGACGATTGACAAAATGCGGAATGTTAAAAATGGACCTAGAGACCAATGCACACCAAAACAGACAACACAAAAGTTCCTCAAATATGAAAGCAACCAAAGATGGGCATCCAAAATAAGAAAAGATAAATAAAAAACAAGGAAATAACAATAAAAATAAATAGATAAATAAAAAGCGTGAAACTACACAAAGTAAGCAGATGGTATTTAACAATAAAATTCCAAAATAGTAAAAACAAACACCATATAGGTGATGATAAATAAAATAAGTATAAACATTAAAGGTGATGAAGGTGTTGTACTTCTGGACACTTCTCTACTTGATACACACTTGATACTTCATATCAGTAAATATCATCACAAATAGATACTGATATAATACACTGATAACTTTGTATGGTAACATTTCATTGGAAGAAAGTAACAATTGTACACAAATACTGAATTAATTCTACAAATCTAGTAGAGTATTTCTATTTGATGCTGCTTTATTCTTCTAGCCCACTACATCTCAGAGAGTGTCTTAACTTTAAATACATCCACACAAAGTAATGGTCATCAGTGACTGATCAAACAAGCCCATAAATACACTGTTACTTGCTCTTAGATGGAATGTGGCAGCTTACCCGAACTCTTCCACCTTGTTCCAGATGGATTTTTACACCTGGCAGCGAGATTATCAAGTGGTCCAAAAGTGACACATCTTTACGGCGTCGCTCCCGGAAACCCGCCATGAGGTTGAAATCTGACCTTCCTCGAGGCCTCATCAGACTGTATGTACACCGATCCTGGACAGAGTGGACTCTGCCGTAGAAATCAATGACAGTGGAGCCAGTCACACTTCACCTTCAGTCTTCATCATATTCAGTGCCTAGGCCTGCTCCACATCCCTTCATTGGATCTTCAGTACTCCCTTCACCACTACCACCAGTGTCTAGACTCCAAGGGGGGGATATACCTAATCTCATCACAGCATCAATACCCCCTTTTATATACTACGTCACGATGGAGTCTAATCGCCAAAGACTTTGCACTATTCTTCTCATCATGCATCATGTAATACATTATTGTTCAATCGATACTGGGTCTCTCCTGATTGAACTGGCTCTACTCTCAGGGACCAGATGCTATGAACTTTGCAGTGGTTAACTTCTGAAATCACAGCCTGAGGTCAGGATCAAGTTCACTTGTCATAAAGCAGATTGGTTTGAGGACATACGTTGCCATAGTAACAGACTCAAGATCATCTCTTGGACCAAAGATGTATCTATACTTACAGCATCCTTTGTATAGTCATACGACAGTATTCTCATAGCTCCTTGTGACCCAAGGTTGAAAATCAATGATTTCACCTGAAAGCATAAACAGAAGAGAGACAGAAAACATTAGGGAATGGTTTCCAACATATTTTAGAAACTAACTTCGATGTAAAATTCCTTTTGCCACACAATGTCTTTCAAATGTTCATGTTGTTCCAAAGGCTGAACAGTCGATCAATGTAAAAACATGGAACTGATGAAGACTCACCATAAAGTCGGAATTTCTTTTGAGTTTCACTATAACATAGCAGGTTACAATGGAATTGATGTTTGGGGGTACTACGATGTTTCTTGAGCTATTGGTTACTTTCACAAACACAGTGTTTGAACCGTCTCCATCTTCCAACTTCAGACAGTCTTGTGCGGTTCCAGATCCGTTATTTTTGAAACAAATTGAAGCAGATGAATCTGCATTTAAGGTCACCTGTGAAACCAGAGAGACACCATTGATGAAGTAACAATATTAATCTTTTCAAGACTTTGACTCAACAGCAGCATAGTTTCATCTCGTTAAACTGTTAGTTACATTTATGGCTCCATGTTTAACTCTAAGTGGTTTTTAATTACTCAAAATAAAACGAGCTCAGGTCAATAACGATATCTAGACATTTCTCTCGTACCTTTTTTTACCCGTACGAGCAGTTTTACATTTGAGAGAAGAAATCAAAGTCCACAGCGAACTGGGGGGAAATATGGAGATTTGTGGGCAATATTTGATGATGTACGAATCTGAAAGGTCAAGAGATGATTTAGGACACAATGGGAAATATGCTCTGCAACACTTATTGTTTTCTATTTTATTTTCTATAATTATTGAATAGTTTTACTCTTTGAGGCTTATAATAATTTGGTAATACTCTATTTTATGGCTCTGTTATTTCTTTATAAATTCATAATCATCTCTTGGAATTTTTCTGGAAAGAACTATGAACTTTGATATTGATCACAGGGAAAACAGACTGTTGTTTTAGTTCGCTCAGTTAGTTATGTAGAGTTTAATAACAGAGGAACGGCTCCATTTTACATTTTTTATCTATTTTTTCCCCAGCCAGTCAAACAGTCTGTCTGTTAGATAAAAACACAAACATGGTTTCATTTTACTCACATCCACGAATGTGTAATTGCGTCCATAAAAGTTGACGGGACACGAGCTGACGTCTTTCGTAAGAGACAGATTGAGGTCGACTTGGCTGGCAGCAACTACAGCATGAATGTGAAGCAAAACAAACATCATACATCAATCCATCATGACCAACTTTACACTGTTCATTCCCAGTTCACACCCTCTGACTTAAAATAACATTCATCACCATAATGAATTCTGAATAAATTAATAAAATAAATATTTGGTAACACTTCATTTTACAGGTACGCAAATTTCATGGTAATTAGGTGATAATTAGCAAGTAACCTATTGAAATTTATTTGGAATTACAGCCAAATTATCCCAATATTTACCTCAAAATTGATCAAAAATTACATTATTATAAAAATTATTTAATAATTGTACTACACTATTTCCCAATAGCTTATTTAATACATTTCCAGGAAAAGAATACAAAGTTAGTTGATATGCTTTATTTCTATGTCTGCTGATAAATAGATAATAATTAGCAAATAACTTCTTTGAAAAAACTCCCTGAATCATGACATTAGCTTCCAGGTTACATTTGTGTCCCACAATAGTGAGATTTGTGCCTGTGATGAAGTTTCTTCTATTAGTTTTGGTTTTCCACCTCCAATGAAGATCAGCACACAGCCGCTTCTCATACTCAGGGACTTATTGTAACCTTTAGATGCTATTTTAGCATATAATTATCAAATAATGTTTATAATAAAGTAATTTTCAATCAATTTTGGGGGTTAATATTGGGATAATTTGTCAGTAATTCCAAAGAAATTTCAAATAGGTTACTTGCTAATTATCACCTAATTACCATAAAATTTGCGGACCTGTAACATGAAGTGTTACCAAATATTTATTTTATTAATTTATTCAGAATTCATTATGGTGATGAATATTATTTGAATGTTCAATGTGAATTACTATCAGAGCTGCCTTCAGTCTAACCCTATTTTCTTATTCATAAATGTATGTAGTTAAAGGTTAAGCCCCTCATGAACAAGTGGAGGAATGAACTGAATCTATGACACTAAATTGTCTCAACTTGTCTTACTTGTGTTGATTAAAATTATTATTATTGCATACATCCTCCTAATAACTGATTAATGAACTGTTAGGCAAGATAGCCCAAAATGTTAGTTGAATAAAGCATAATGTACTGGAGAATAGTTGAGCAATGTGTTTTAATTGGGATGGACTTGCTGTGTGTAATTAATCAAAAATATAACCATAGAAATACACATGAATTGAGACAGTATTGATATTAAAGCTTTAATTTTATTGTCTTTGGGCCTGGAACACGTGAAATAACAAGAAAAAATAATTTGAAGAAGATAATACTGATAATACTTTTGTACTTTTTGATTAAGATCTTCAATGTAACAATTTAACACTCAACATTTACTTGTAACAGGTTATTTTCAGTGTGGTACTGGTTATGAAACAGCTCTCAATGTACTACTGATGCCTCTATATGACCTATATAAGTAAACAAGACCATCAGAGAGAATATTGGCCATTACTTTAATTATTCTTAATGCTTGTCATCGGCTCTGATTCCCCGTGAAATCAGACAAAATGATTTACAGCACCAGAAACTCCTTCAGCTCAGACTCCAGCGGGGCCCCCGGCAGTGACCGGCCCACTGTGGATTGCTGGGCCTGCTGTCAACGTCCAGCAGGTTTTACCACAGGGCCACAATTGTGCTTACCTTAAAAAAAAACATGAAAACAACAACAGAGACTGAATATTTATTCAAACAACAGGCTTATGTGAGTAACTAATGAAATGAAAACAACAACATTGTCTTATTCTTTTTGAACATGATATTCCAAATTACAGATATTCCTGACCTGCTGGATGCTGAGAGTCATGGAGGTCTGTGTCCTCAGCCCGATCCATAACCTGGCATACCATGCTCGTCCACTGCCTGATAAAACATACGATTTGTCATCAGTAAGCGAATAAATAGGATAAACAGCTGTGAAATTACACTACATGTAACATATAATGTCCTATTGTCTTATTATTAAGGAGTTCATACAGTAGCAGACATATATATATATATAGCTTTAGTATTAACATAACGTTTATGATCATATAATAATTTATCATGAACATTAATGTAACACTACAGTTACCTGTCTGAGCTAAAAGAAGTGACTGTGGTAATCTTAGTTTAACTAAGCTGAGGATCTCATACAGTATGAGTAACGTTACCGCTATGTAACTGTAACGGTTACGCAGCCTTAGCATAATAATTAGAGCTTTTAACAGTTTATAAAATGATTGGTAACTAATTAACCGAGTCTTGCTCGGATAATTAAAGCCAGGTTAGCTTAGACAGTGTAACATTACAAACCCATTCAGTGATTTCACAGTGAATCTTAATCAGCCAACATTAAAAACACCAGAAAGCTAAAACACGTTTAATCCGTATTGTCTAAGAGAACCAAATATCAATGTCACGTAATGATAATAATGATATTTACCTGTCTCTTACTGAATAGACGTTTCTGCGACGACGGTGGTGAAATAGTTCAAATCTCCCTCCTCCGCGTCGGCGTCGCTGTGAAGGCTGTGATTGGCTATTCAGTCGTTTAGTTCCGCTTCAAAAATGGATGACGTATGCGGAGATCCGCCACCCGATTCGTTGCCTGAAAATGGAATCCAGAGCTTCGATTGGCTGAATCCGCAGTGAAAATGGATGACGTCCGCAGTGAAAATGGATGACGTAGCGGAAAACCGCCACATGATTCGTCGAGAGAAAATGGAGAAAATGGAAAATCCTGGAAGCTGATTCGTCAGCAGAACCACACTAACGCCCAGTTGCTGCTAGCTAAGCTGGGGAACAATAGTGTGGGTGGGCGGGGGAAGGTGGAGCAAAAAGGGGGAGAAAGGGGGGAGAAGAAAAGAGGAGGAAAAGGGAGGAAAAGAAAGAAAAAGAGAGAAAAGGAGAAGACAACACAATTCTGTAGCTCTTTTTTTCACCCACATGGTGTTTTAAAGTCTTTATACACCACATTATTTTTATAAAGAATAAATATATTATATTTTGTGCTTTTTAGGGGGAAGAATACATATCCACTTGAGCGGCGGTTCGAATCTCGTCTCCGGCAGGGTAGAAGATTATAATATGCAGTAAAAAAATTATTTGTGTTGCCCGTGTAAACTTGAATTGACTCTAGATATAATTTTAATGCAAGACTTGTGCACTGCAACTAATACATTAATATTGAAAAATGTTCAGGGTTCCTTATACAGTCATATAAGTAGTAGATCACTACACTTAACAAATATACAAAACATCATCATTGTCCATGATGATGTTTTGCATTATTATTATTGCATACATCCTCCTAATAACTGATTAATGAACTGTTAGGCAAGATAGCCCAAAATGTTAGTTGAATAAAGCATAATGTACTGGAGAATAGTTGAGCAATGTGTTTTAATTGGGATGGACTTGCTGTGTGTAATTAATCAAAAATATAACCATAGAAATACACATGAATTGAGACAGTATTGATATTAAAGCTTTAATTTTATTGTCTTTGGGCCTGGAACACGTGAAATAACAAGAAAAAATAATTTGAAGAAGATAATACTGATAATACTTTTGTACTTTTTGATTAAGATCTTCAATGTAACAATTTAACACTCAACATTTACTTGTAACAGGTTATTTTCAGTGTGGTACTGGTTATGAAACAGCTCTCAATGTACTACTGATGCCTCTATATGACCTATATAAGTAAACAAGACCATCAGAGAGAATATTGGCCATTACTTTAATTATTCTTAATGCTTGTCATCGGCTCTGATTCCCCGTGAAATCAGACAAAATGATTTACAGCACCAGAAACTCCTTCAGCTCAGACTCCAGCGGGGCCTCCGGCAGTGACCGGCCCACTGTGGATTGCTGGGCCTGCTGTCAACATCCAGCAGGTTTTACCACAGGGCCACAATTGTGCTTACCTTAAAAAAAAACATGAAAACAACAACAGAGACTGAATATTTATTCAAACAACAGGCTTATGTGAGTAACTAATGAAATGAAAACAACAACATTGTCTTATTCTTTTTGAACATGATATTCCAAATTACAGATATTCCTGACCTGCTGGATGCTGAGAGTCATGGAGGTCTGTGTCCTCAGCCCGATCCATAACCTGGCATACCATGCTCGTCCACTGCCTGATAAAACATACGATTTGTCATCAGTAAGCGAATAAATAGGATAAACAGCTGTGAAATTACACTACATGTAACATATAATGTCCTATTGTCTTATTATTAAGGAGTTCATACAGTAGCAGACATATATATATATATAGCTTTAGTATTAACATAATGTTTATGATCATATAATAATTTATCATGAACATTAATGTAACACTACAGTTACCTGTCTGAGCTAAAAGAAGTGACTGTGGTAATCTTAGTTTAACTAAGCTGAGGATCTCATACAGTATGAGTAACGTTACCGCTATGTAACTGTAACGGTTACGCAGCCTTAGCATAATAATTAGAGCTTTTAACAGTTTATAAAATGATTGGTAACTAATTAACCGAGTCTTGCTCGGATAATTAAAGCCAGGTTAGCTTAGACAGTGTAACATTACAAACCCATTCAGTGATTTCACAGTGAATCTTAATCAGCCAACATTAAAAACACCAGAAAGCTAAAACACGTTTAATCCGTATTGTCTAAGAGAACCAAATATCAATGTCACGTAATGATAATAATGATATTTACCTGTCTCTTACTGAATAGACGTTTCTGCGACGACGGTGGTGAAATAGTTCAAATCTCCCTCCTCCGCGTCGGCGTCGCTGTGAAGGCTGTGATTGGCTATTCAGTCGTTTAGTTCCGCTTCAAAAATGGATGACGTATGCGGAGATCCGCCACCCGATTCGTTGCCTGAAAATGGAATCCAGAGCTTCGATTGGCTGAATCCGCAGTGAAAATGGATGACGTCCGCAGTGAAAATGGATGACGTAGCGGAAAACCGCCACATGATTCGTCGAGAGAAAATGGAGAAAATGGAAAATCCTGGAAGCTGATTCGTCAGCAGAACCACACTAACGCCCAGTTGCTGCTAGCTAAGCTGGGGAACAATAGTGTGGGTGGGCGGGGGAAGGAGGAGGAAAAAGGGGGAGAAAGGGGGGAGAAGAAAAGAGGAGGAAAAGGGAGGAAAAGAAAGAAAAAGAGAGAAAAGGAGAAGACAACACAATTCTGTAGCTCTTTTTTTCACCCACATGGTGTTTTAAAGTCTTTATACACCACATTATTTTTATAAAGAATAAATATATTATATTTTGTGCTTTTTAGGGGGAAGAATACATATCCACTTGAGCGGCGGTTCGAATCTCGTCTCCGGCAGGGTAGAAGATTATAATATGCAGTAAAAAAATTATTTGTGTTGCCCGTGTAAACTTGAATTGACTCTAGATATAATTTTAATGCAAGACTTGTGCACTGCAACTAATACATTAATATTGAAAAATGTTCAGGGTTCCTTATACAGTCATATAAGTAGTAGATCACTACACTTAACAAATATACAAAACATCATCATTGTCCATGATGATGTTTTGCATTATTATTATTGCATACATCCTCCTAATAACTGATTAATGAACTGTTAGGCAAGATAGCCCAAAATGTTAGTTGAATAAAGCATAATGTACTGGAGAATAGTTGAGCAATGTGTTTTAATTGGGATGGACTTGCTGTGTGTAATTAATCAAAAATATAACCATAGAAATACACATGAATTGAGACAGTATTGATATTAAAGCTTTAATTTTATTGTCTTTGGGCCTGGAACACGTGAAATAACAAGAAAAAATAATTTGAAGAAGATAATACTGATAATACTTTTGTACTTTTTGATTAAGATCTTCAATGTAACAATTTAACACTCAACATTTACTTGTAACAGGTTATTTTCAGTGTGGTACTGGTTATGAAACAGCTCTCAATGTACTACTGATGCCTCTATATGACCTATATAAGTAAACAAGACCATCAGAGAGAATATTGGCCATTACTTTAATTATTCTTAATGCTTGTCATCGGCTCTGATTCCCCGTGAAATCAGACAAAATGATTTACAGCACCAGAAACTCCTTCAGCTCAGACTCCAGCGGGGCCTCCGGCAGTGACCGGCCCACTGTGGATTGCTGGGCCTGCTGTCAACATCCAGCAGGTTTTACCACAGGGCCACAATTGTGCTTACCTTAAAAAAAAACATGAAAACAACAACAGAGACTGAATATTTATTCAAACAACAGGCTTATGTGAGTAACTAATGAAATGAAAACAACAACATTGTCTTATTCTTTTTGAACATGATATTCCAAATTACAGATATTCCTGACCTGCTGGATGCTGAGAGTCATGGAGGTCTGTGTCCTCAGCCCGATCCATAACCTGGCATACCATGCTCGTCCACTGCCTGATAAAACATACGATTTGTCATCAGTAAGCGAATAAATAGGATAAACAGCTGTGAAATTACACTACATGTAACATATAATGTCCTATTGTCTTATTATTAAGGAGTTCATACAGTAGCAGACATATATATATATATAGCTTTAGTATTAACATAATGTTTATGATCATATAATAATTTATCATGAACATTAATGTAACACTACAGTTACCTGTCTGAGCTAAAAGAAGTGACTGTGGTAATCTTAGTTTAACTAAGCTGAGGATCTCATACAGTATGAGTAACGTTACCGCTATGTAACTGTAACGGTTACGCAGCCTTAGCATAATAATTAGAGCTTTTAACAGTTTATAAAATGATTGGTAACTAATTAACCGAGTCTTGCTCGGATAATTAAAGCCAGGTTAGCTTAGACAGTGTAACATTACAAACCCATTCAGTGATTTCACAGTGAATCTTAATCAGCCAACATTAAAAACACCAGAAAGCTAAAACACGTTTAATCCGTATTGTCTAAGAGAACCAAATATCAATGTCACGTAATGATAATAATGATATTTACCTGTCTCTTACTGAATAGACGTTTCTGCGACGACGGTGGTGAAATAGTTCAAATCTCCCTCCTCCGCGTCGGCGTCGCTGTGAAGGCTGTGATTGGCTATTCAGTCGTTTAGTTCCGCTTCAAAAATGGATGACGTATGCGGAGATCCGCCACCCGATTCGTTGCCTGAAAATGGAATCCAGAGCTTCGATTGGCTGAATCCGCAGTGAAAATGGATGACGTCCGCAGTGAAAATGGATGACGTAGCGGAAAACCGCCACATGATTCGTCGAGAGAAAATGGAGAAAATGGAAAATCCTGGAAGCTGATTCGTCGGCAGAACCACACTAACGCCCAGTTGCTGCTAGCTGGGCGCGTTCACTGCCCTCTGGTGGTGGGTTTTAATAGTTGTCCTGTAATGCAGCAGTACTGACTGTGATATATATCTGTAGCCTACTAACTGTGAGTATGGCATGAAAGAATGTAGAATTAAAGACATGAATAGGCCCTAAATGACGATATATATAAATGTAGAAATAAATCTCAGATGTCACTGCATTAAACAATATTGTAAATTCATACCCCCCCCCCCCCAAAAAAAAATAGGATTGAATATGAAGTGATGAATGCATGTGAGTATTTGGATTACTCTACGGCCACTCCTTTCTTTTTCAGCTGTCAGGTGTATAATCTAGAACCTGTCACCCTTCAGATGTCTACAGATTTGGGGAGGGAAGGGATCATGTCGCCCTCTGGTGGTCAGTAGCTGTCATGGCATCAACTGATGAGAAGCCACAAGGAGTTCATTGTAGTGTATTTGACTGCATTTTATACAGTAAAGATGGACTAACCTCTCCTCCGGACTGGGTGACTGTAAAGTGTTCAGCGGAAAAGGACATTAACAATGTTCCTTTAGCTCTGGCTTCATGAATAGGATGAATTAGCCTAATGTGGGACATTTTTTTCATTTCAGACTTCTGGAATATATTGTGATATGAAGCCAATACATTAAACCCAAATCCAGTACCACTCCAGGATGTGTCCTAAACAAACCAAAAGAGAAAATGCAGATATCACACATATCAGTACTCTTAGTGCCAAGTTGTCTCAGTCAAATATTTATTTCCTAAAGCGGGACAGTCATGTCCGAAAAGTCTCCAATCTAAATGTGCAATGATCCCATGTTGAGTAATTTTACCACTTATAATGTTACTGCTGTTACAAAACCTTTAGGGTCGGTGTGGATGTTACCTGGAGAATCGGAGAACATCAAACAATCAATAGCCTATAATAGTTTTGAAGCATTTTGGCACATTAGAAAGACGATACATAGCTTATATTATCATATCTGTTATTCAAAGAAAGCATAATTACTGTAAATGCACAACTAAATATTCATGAATCTGCGGTGAATAGCAAAGTTAAAAAGTTAAACTGTTAAAATGTTTTCATTTCACTATAAAGCGAACACATACACCCGTAACAGGCAGAGGGCCGATTAGAAGCCAATACATCAAACCTGGAGGCAACACATTAAACCTGAACCTGCAAAAAAACACACACTGCCTTATGGGTAATGATTGAATAACCTGTCATGCATAGAAAACAACAACCTGCAGAAATTAAAAACCATACTCATACAACTCATACAGTACATTTTAACAGAGATGCAGCCATTCACCTTAAATATCTAAAATAATGCATTAGAAGACTAAAACCATATAATAACCATTATTATTATTATTATTGCACAATCCATGCTGTCCCACATTAGGCAAATCATCCTGTCCCACTTTTCAAAAAACACATTTCCTAAAGTGGGACAATGAAAAATGTGATTAAATTAACAAAGAGTATATTTACACCATATTATAATATATTACATATGATATTACACATCATAAACATATCCTGATTGTTTTATTTATAAGAAATGTATACCCTTAAAGGCACTGTATGTAACAATAACTTAATGGCCACAGGAGTCATTAATAACAAGGATCTTCTGAAAGTTACATACAGTATAGTACTTTTAACATGAAGTTTGTCTAAACACTATATGTGGAAAAAGATACGGGCCGATACACACGGCAACATGTGAATAAGGCAGGGGGTCAGCAACCTTTAATATCAAAAGAGCCATTTTAGGCAACAAAAAAAAAGAAGAAAATTTGTCTGGAGCCATAAAACATTTGATCATTGTGATGAAGGTAAAACAGTTTATAGTCTAAGTATATAGTATATAAGTCTAATGCAGTGAGAGCCAAAGTGCAAATGTACTACGGAGTATTAGGGCCACATTGAGGGAAAAAACATCTGAGATTTCCAGAATAAAGTCATAATATTCCGAGAAAAAAAAGTCGTAACATTACGAGAATAAAGTCATAACTTTACGAGAAAAAAAGAAAATAACACGTAAAATTACCACTTAATAATATTATGACTTTTTTCTCGTAATATTATGACTTTATTCTCTAAATCTCAGATTTATTTTTTCTCCTCAATGTGGCCCTAATACTCCGTCGTACCGTCGTACCATAGACCTACAACAATGATAAATAAAAATGAAAATGTAAACAAAAAAAACAGTTATTCATTTCCATTTTTAAAAATCCACACCCGCAGTACCCGCACTTACTTTTTTCCACTTCAAGCACCGTATATTTATATTAGTTTAGATCACTTGTTAGAAATCTGTTCTCACTTTGACACTAAAGTACAATAACATTAAATCTACTTTTTGATAAAACAATAAAACATGGAAACTTCCATACTGTACCGTATAAATGGGGTCATCTCTCTCTCTTGTTGTACGTGCCTCTATAGAGCACTGTTTCTATAACAACCACTGAGATGAGACACAGAGTCCTGCAGAAATACAGAAAAATGGAAAATATATGTTCAGAAAAACTGGTGAGAGGTGGGAGGACTGTAGGGTTATGATTGGATTTTGAATTGGTGCTGACTCAACAGAAAGAAATAGGTCACCATCATCATCATCATCATCATCACCATCATCATCATCATCATCATCATCTCTCTCAGGTAGTCTGGCTTTCATCAGAGCAGGTGTATTTTTTATAGGTCGGCTGGCGTGTCATGTTTAAAATGACTCACCCTGTTTGATTTGGCATTCAGTGCTGAGGTGTGTGTGTGTGTGTGTGTGTGTGTGTGTGTGTGTGCGTGCGTGCGTGCGTGCGTGTGTGTGTGTGTGATACTACTTTCTGTGTAACGACTTATAGTTTTAAAGGTTTATTCCGCACAAATCCTTCTTTCTAGAAGTCTATTCCAGATTTGTGCTTTAAGATTTCTGTATTTTCAGCAATGCTTTGAAATTAATTTCAGCATTCACATTCATT